>NDXB01006875.1:47403-76689 GCA_002631895.1 Agapornis roseicollis
TTTTTTTTTTTTTGGGTTTTGTTTTGGTTGGTGTTTTTTTGTTGTTTTGTTTTGGGTCTTTTTTTTTCCCTTTTTCTTTCTTTCTTTCTTTCTTTCTTCCCTTAAAGCAAAGGTGTGCCAGAGGTGATGCGCTGATGCTGAGGAGGCATCAACAGCTATGGGACTGTAATCCTCTCAAATGTAAGCACTGGCAGTGTCTACAAAGAGAGATCGTGAGAAGCTGAAGCAGAGTTTAGCTACTGTTAAGCAGGTCACCTGCTCATTAAGGCTCAGATTGCAGTGTTTCCCAGTCACAAAACATGAACCAGTCCCGATGGATTGAATGGAGGACTCTGAATATGAGCAGTAGTATTATGAACATATCTGAGCATCTCTCCTGCCCTCTTGGATTTGGTCACTACAATGCAGTTGACATCTGTATCCTTGAGACAGTTGTTATTGTCTTGCTAACATTTTTAATTATTGCAGGTAACTTAACTGTGATATTTGTTTTTCACTGTGCTCCACTTCTGCATCATTATACCACTAGCTATTTTATTCAGACCATGGCCTATGCTGATCTCTTTGTTGGAGTTAGCTGCTTGGTTCCTACTTTGTCACTGCTCCACTACTCAACAGGTGTCCACGAGTCCTTGACTTGTCAAGTTTTTGGATATATCATCTCTGTGCTAAAAAGCGTATCTATGGCATGTCTTGCTTGCATCAGTGTGGATCGCTATCTCGCTATAACAAAGCCTCTCTCCTATAATCAACTGGTCACACCTTGTCGCTTGAGAATCTGCATCGTTTTGATCTGGATATACTCTTGTCTGATCTTCTTGCCTTCCTTTTTTGGTTGGGGAAAACCTGGTTACCATGGAGATATTTTTGAATGGTGTGCTACCTCCTGGCTAACTAATGCCTATTTTACTGGCTTTATCGTGTGCTTACTATACGCTCCTGCTGCCTTTGTCATATGTTTCACATATTTCCACATCTTTAAAATTTGCCGGCAGCACACCAAAGAGATAAATGATCGGAGAGCTCGATTTCCCAGCCATGAAGTGGATGCTGCTGGGGAGACTGGGCACAGCCCCGATCGCCGCTATGCCATGGTTTTGTTTCGGATAACCAGTGTGTTCTACATGCTGTGGCTCCCTTATATCATATATTTTCTGCTGGAGAGCTCTAGGGTGTTGGAAAACCCAGCACTTTCCTTCTTGACAACATGGCTTGCTATAAGCAATAGTTTCTGCAACTGTGTGATATATAGCCTCTCCAACAGCGTTTTCAGGCTGGGACTGCGGAGACTATCAGAGACAATATGTTCATCTTGTATGTGTTTAAAAGACAGGGATGTACGGGACCCTAAACCAAGAAAACGGGCTAATTCCTGTTCTATTTAAAGAAAACTGGCGCGTGTGATCAAAGGCAGAGTTTTGGTAGTATTTGCTGTATCTGGAAATTTGCCAGAAGATAAATGTTTACTTGAATAGCTTGCTATGATGCCAGAATGAGTTTGAAAGTGATTGTGGAAAAGGAAAAGGCTGCTGTAAGAGTCATCACTGAACTTGAATACAGTTCTTGTGAAATTGCAAGGACAGCAATTCGACAGAGAGGATGAAGAAAGTCAGAACTAAAAATCTTCCAAAGGGCATGAAATAACTACCACATCAGAGGAGATTCCTCATAAGTTAGGCACTACCTTATATTTTTCCCCTTGTAGAAAAGTTGTCTTACTATCTTTGTGTCAGAATATACTGTAGCCTTCTGAATTTAAATATATTTAAGAGGAAAAAATCAACAACACAGTAAGTGGCTATCCGTAAATAATATACCTGAGGACTATAGTAGATACTGCAGATTAATAATCAGCTCTATCTCTGCTTACATCTTGTACAATTTTCAGTTGTACAAACAATCTGCAATGCATAAAACCTGTACTGGGCACAATGCTTTAGGATAAAATGGCACATTTTGGTACAACTTTCACAGAAGATCTCCTTCTCATTTCTCCTTTTTTTCCATGCTGTTCATCCCTAGATTCCATTGCTTTATAGTGGGGGCATAGTTTGAGGGCATGAGTTAAACTGAGTTTCAAACCATTCTTCCTCTAGAAAGCAATAGCCTTTCATGGCTGGCTGAATAATTGCAACTGCCCATGTACAATGACTTCAATCTTTCATTCTTTTGATTCTGTTGAATTAGTTCACAGTATCAATGTAGTGTCCTTTAGGGTGTACTAAAGCTTTTCCTTTATTGGCTACATAAATAATCCTAATGCAGATATGATAATTGTGCACAGCAGTGTGCTTCACTGCTTAGAAAATTAAAACTAACTCTTTTCTTCGGGAAGTTTGAATAGCTTACTGTTGTAGCTGTCAATCTGTTGTGTGAACCTAGCTTGCACATACTGTTTTTTTAAGAGAAAACATAAACTGTGGTCTGTGCCTAATGTTTTCGTAGCACATGGAATAGGTCAATGCTTCAGGATTAAAAAATTACTTTCAGAGAAATAAATTCCATGCAGTTGTTGAATAGCTGTTTCTTAGACAAGTGTTCTTGGAGGAGGTGAACTAGACATTTTAGTATTAAATACAGGCAAAAAGCTTCAGTATTTCCTTTTGTACTGAATTGATTTTCAGGTCCACTGATGAAATCTTTTTTTATTTTGCAGGGGTGCACATTAGGTTTGTGTAATAAATTGTCAGGGGTTCAGATGCATGTCAATCAATAAAATATTAAAATTATTATTTTGAACCAAATGTAATTTTCTTAGGTGGTTTTTGGCATTTAGAAAATGCTCAATTATTGATTATTGGTGCTTTTTAACACTGCACTATTATTCCTTCTTTTACCAAAATGCATATGTAAAGATTGTGCCTATTACTTTTTGTAATGGAAGCTAACCACACTTGCACGCTTGCTTGTGGTTTGACTCTAGATCTCCCTTAATTATGTATCCTATGTTCTCTTGAGGTGGTTCTGAACCCCTGTACATTTTTTAAAGCTGTAAGAAAGTTGAAACAATGGAATAAAGTAGTATTATGTATATCAAAACCAGCCCTGGCGTTAGTTGCCTGATGTTATGCTCTATTCTTTGTGAAAGTTCTTTTGGGTAAGGACTCAAGAGTGAACAATTTAGAACCCAAACCTCAAAGCTGCTTACTTGCTGTCTTAAACATTTATAATACTGGCTTCTAGAACTGCTCAGTCTTTAAAACAGATTTAAATGTGACTTGCAACGTTCTTCTAGCTGAGCTGAGATGTTGCTGACAATTAGCCTTGATATGGAAAAATTAGTAGTATTCTTTGCGCGTATCTCATAATGCTCCATGTCTGCAGGAATGTATCTGCTGCCTTGTTTTGAAAAGTTGCTGTTTATTTTTAAAGGCTCTTTTTGGTTGACTGCTGCTATATAAAGTTGTGTAACCTCATCTCTTCTTACAAACATGACTTGGGGTCATTTTGTTTTGTCATTATTTTGTCATTGTTTCCTGCTTAGTAGGTCCTCAGAATACAAGACTTGGGCAAGAAACAATGAAACATACAGTCTTTCAAAACTCACAGGGCTGGTTTCACACCAACGAAGTAATTTTATATCTGTACTCCAGAGCTGCCCACTTACTACTGCTTCTGTTTTTTATTGGCATTCCTGATAACAAGTATTTATTCCTGAAATTCAAGAAAAGTTCTAGAACATGCTTGAAGTTGAACTAATCTTTTATTAAACACAGTGTGGAGGTGGTAGATGCATTATTGGCATGGTACTGTAACTACACATATGTAGAAATACACAAGCTAACTCATTTTTATCAGTAGTGCCTTAGTTGAACCCTGCTTGTATAACCTCAGCAAATGGAGCTTATGCACAGCATCTTGAAGCTTTCTTGCCTGCAAATGGTAGGTCAGAAAGAGAGCTTCACTTTCGAGGCTGCTGCACAAGGTTTACTCACCAGCCCACCAGCTTCTTACCCTAAAGGGCAAGAGTTAGCAATACATTTCTCTCTGTCATCGCCGTGAACTTCTAGAGTTGTCAGGTGGAACTGAAAACTTCCTCAGGCTGTAGGAGGGAGAGAATATAGTAGGAGTACAATATCCTGGAAACAAATCATAGGATCCTAGGTTCTTCACCCTTTTATTTGTTTGTTAAACATTGGCTTAATGTAGTTGGTACAAGAATACTATTGCACTTATCTGGACCCTGAATTTCAGTTGCTGTAAAGTCACATTTTAGCCTGTTATTTGTAAATCTGAGTCTCATTGTCTCTTGGAATTTGTCAAGTCAAACATCCTCAGCAGGCTTAAATCCTGCATGCATTTCTTCTTGCTGTTTACCAGATTTGACCTGGTTGTCAGTCCCATGAATTTTTAGGTTTAGTGTGTTTCGTTTTTTGAAAGTGTTCCTAACTCATGATTTAAGCTTTTATTTGAGGGAGGTTTTTTACTGTTTTACTATTGCAGTCTGAGGATTCCAGCTGGTGCTAAATTCTCTTCCAAAATTATAAGGCTGGACATATTAATGGATTAAAAATGTCCGGTAGAAATTCCAGTCACCCAATCTGTCACTTTTGGTTTTCATTCTGTTATATCAAGTCTCATGTTCTTGCATGAAAGTCTGATTAAAGAATGAGAATTTTAAAGCTGGTATCTGGATTACACATCCCACTTTTGTATGCCTGAATATCTTTATGATTTGTGAGATGCCCAGGTACTGGCTAAGGAAATTGACATGAAAAAAATCATTGCTGATAATATGGATAATAGTAAAGTCTCTCTTTAGTGATGCTTTACTGTATCTCTATATGGATCTATTGAGGGAATTGCTAAAACTCCTAAGTTCCTTTAAAAAAAAAAAAAGCTGTGAGAAGAAAACATACATAAAATATTAAATAAAAAGGTTAATTAAAATAAATAAAATTAAATCAATAAAAAGGTGCCTACTAGGTAAACAGACAAANTCTATATGGATGAGAGAATTGCTAAAACTCCTAAGTTACTTTAAAAAAAAAAAAAGCTGTGAGAAGAAAACATACATAAAATATTAAATAAAAAGGTTAATTAAAATAAATAAAATTAAATCAATAAAAAGGTGCCTACTAGGTAAACAGACAAACATTTATCTATATCTCTTGATCTAGATATACGTATAAAGCTCCTTTGTGCAGGTAGATTATGTTGTGCTGTTACATTTCTCTTGAATACTTCCACTTGTAGTATAACAGAGGCTATGTCAAGGTCAGTTGCCTTACCCTTTTTGGAACTTCATGTCCTCAGCCTAAGGAAAAGTCCAAAAAAAAAAAAAAGTGTGATGGCAGCAAAAGTGCTACCAGAAAAGTAATCTTCACCACGTTCTATGTGCTTCCTTATTTTCTGGAATGACTAAATGAATTTCTCCTTAAAATATATTCTTTAAAGGGAAATAAAACTGTAATAATGAAAGCACAATGCTGTCTTTTAAAACTTTACTTACTGTTTTATAGTAAGATATTTTCCCCCTTTCTTGTCATTTCTGCTTAAGAATCCATTTTATAATTGTACTTGATGAAGTGTAAGATATCATGCTGGGTTTAGTTTTGTGCAGAATCTTTGTGCTTCCTCTACTGAAAAGTTTGGACTGTTTTGCTTTCATAGATACAGTTTACGAAGACCTATTAAAAATAGCATTTATGTTCTTTTTACTATTATTTTTAATTCATTTGTGTTTGACATCTGAATATCCATAAGCACAGTTACGTTTTCACACTCAGCAAAACTAATGGTGCAATTTTTGGGGGTAAAATAACTTATCAGTCAGTATTAGAAACTGACTATTGAGAAAAGTGTATCAGTGTTAGTTATGCATATGAAAAAGTAAGTTTATAAACAAAAGATAGCAGTAATAGGATATTGAATTGATGGGAGATACATCAGACTAAATACTCTCTCACAGTTGGTTCTCAACATGAAGCTATTTTATCTTTTCATATTACAGTTGTAGCCAAACAAATATATTGATTTTTTTTTTTTAATATCTTTATTAAAGTGTTGGTGTTTGAATGCTGAGGATCTGTTTCTCTCAATTCAAGCTGCTACTCTTGGTGGAAGTATCCCTTTAACAGACCTCAAACTCAGCTGCAGCGTGCCTAGCGACATGATGGTCCTGGAGCTGGCTTTGCCAGGGAGCAGTGCCAGAGGTTGAGGAGGCCAACATTGCTGTGGGGGAAGAATGTCAGTGAAGGTGGCAGTGGCCTCTACAGCCATCCTCCAGGATCAGCTAATTTGCAGATCTTTCAGTTTTATTGTCAGTGTCACCAGAAGGATAAGATTAAGCTTTTGACTTCATCCCTGCCCCCTTTTACCTCTTTGTCTCTCGTTAGGCTGTTTCAGGGATGGACTGGTGCATCATTCTACTGAAGAACTGAATTAGGTATGGATTAGTGCATCATTCTACTGAAGAACTGAATTAGGTTGTTTTGTTCAATTAAAATATTTTATTTATCAAACCCAAACATTACTTTGTTAACTAGATGCTGAATAATTTTTAGGCCATTCCAAAAATGGAAGCATTGCTGAGGTAGTGTTCTCCTGTCACTTGCAGCACTGCCTGGAATATTGCTTAAAGATAGTATTTTCCAAAGACTACATGATTTTTCCTAAAGCAGATAAGGAGTTCAAGTAAAATCTGGTATTTTTCCTCTCTGCTGCCATTTAACGTAGACATGTTTAATTTTTTTTTTTAAAAGCATCTACTAAATTTATACATGGATCTCTGCAGTCATTAAGCATCTTTAATTGTTAACAGAAGTCTGTGGCATTATTGTAGATAAGTGGGGTGAAACCATTTTAGAAGAATATTAAAGAGTAGATTCCTACTTGCAGGTTTTTCTACTCATTCTGATGTGTAATGACTTCTTTCTTGATCTAATATGAAGAAACTCCTATGAGGTCCATGAGCTTTAAGTGCTAAAGGAACAGTATATGAATGGGGAAGAAGCTGTAAATGCTCTGTGCCCCAGCACAGCCTTAAGAAAATACTAAAACCTCTCACTTTTACATCCATTTTCCTTTGTCCAAGTACTGTGAAAGGTAGGGTGAATATAAAGAACTTTAGTGCTTTCAGTTGCACTGACAGGAGACTAGGAAAAGCAATTTCAGGCAGTAAAAATGCCTGGAGATTTTTAGGGTTTTATCACAGCCTTATGCTCACTGCTGCTAACCTTCTCTTGAGAAGAATGTGACAGCAGTGCTGAAGGCTTTCCATTCTAATCACTGTGTGACTTGGTCTGAACAAAGAAAAGGTGATTTGGATCAAAATGAAACTTCTGTTAGAGCAGTGATTACCAGGAGAGAGAGTTTAACTTTTCATGTTCATCCCTGCCTCAAAGCTTGCAATCTAAATTTTAAAACTGGCAGCATTAGAAAAAGTGACAAAACAGAGGTTTTTAGAAGGGGAAGCTCAGAGATGTCAATATTAATTGCGTGAGGGCATTTCTGCATCTTGACAGCATTGATTTTTGTTTTCTTCAAATGAAACAGGTGTCTGTTTTTTTGTTCTTCAGTAAGTGATTTGAATAAGCACCAATTATTTTCATCATGGAAGAAGTCCATTTTATGAGACATTTAAATGAAGAATAAGATAGTTGTTTGGGAGAGCATTGTTGTGTCCCCCAGGAGAACAAAGTATGCTGCTTGTGGAACATGTATGACATTCAGTTTCATCCACTTTAGACAGGAAAGTCTGTAGCAGAAATGTCTGCACCAGGGGAGGTTTTCTAGTTGTTGTATGGTCTCTCCAGTGTTATTTATACTTGTGCATGTACTATTTTAAAGTTGTCCTGTGACATTAAAATTTAGACTTGTAAAATGGACAAATGATATTTTCCATCATCAGGCAAATTTTTTCTGACCTAGGAAAGACATTTGCTGAACCCACAGGTATTTAGTGTTAATTAAAGTGATTTTAGCATACAGGTTCTCATTAGCTGTTTTATTGTGGAGGAACAAGTATAGGAATGGTGTATTGAGGCAGAAGAGCTGACCATTCTCAGATGGGCTGCTCCTCATCTGTTGCATGATATTATTACATCAACTGAGCCCAGATGAGGTTGTGGCTCTGGGGGCTGAAACACTGAGAGCAAGTGACCTTTATTTACTTACTGCAGTAGTTTACCTTAATGGCACTACATCATCTTTGTGGTTGCATTTGTATTTAAATACAGGGTTTCAAATACAAAACACTGTGTCACTTTGGAAGATATATATACCCCTTTTACCTGCTGAGCTACACCTAGGCTGCTCTCAGTACAGTCGAGGTTTGAGTTGTTACTGTTCAGCTGCAGAATAAAACATACCTCACTTCCTCTTACCTTGGTTGCTTCAGGTCAGTCTGGCAGTTTAGCACAGACCCATTTTCACCAGTGGTTAGGGCTGTACAGGAGAGAACACTGGTGTAGCTGTAGTATGTTCATGTACTCTGCTTACACTTTTACTACATGTAGTTAATCCTCCACAAAAGGGGTGATATATAGACAGATGAAGGCAATAATGCTGTAAACTGCTTCAACAAGGTTTTTGCAGAGCTTTGTTCATTAGGATTTTTAATTGTAAGGAAATTTGATGCAATTAAAAAAAAGATTTATATAATACAAGCAATGAATTGTTACTAGGTTAAGAGCAATTTTTCATCTATGCCCTCAATAGGTGAACAAGATCTTCATAAGGTAATTTTATTATGATCAGGTAGGTTTTTGACACTACAATTTTTATAGTGAGTTTTAGAGCAGCTATATGTATATAAGGGTTGTAAACAGTCATAAAGTGGCAAGGTTTCAGTGGCAGCTATTTTTTAATTTCAAGGGCTTTGGAGCTGGAGTTGGAGGTTACAAAGTGTGTAGTAAAATTGCCAAAGCCAAAACAGAGAGGCTATAAACGAAAGGCTTTTATCCAAACTTTCTCTGTAATATTGGCTATTTAATATTGTCCAGGCAATGTCTCATGTTGGCTTATGAAGATGACAGATAGAAAACCAAGAAATCTAATAAATATAAGCATAACTATATGCTATCATAATTTAATTATTTTTAAGATTTTTAATTTTTCAACTCAGGACTTTCAGAGATCATATTTTCTGTGATGTCTTACCTTGGGAACTAGCTAACACTTTTCTTTTGCTGGCTGTGCTTTACTTGATCTCTGACTTTTGGAGGTTTTTTTTAAGTTAAATTTTGAATTTGAATTCTTAATTAAGTTTTGCTGTTACGTAGATATGTTCTTTACTTGACTCATGTAAAGACCTTTATGAGAATAATAGAAAAATCATGTTCTTGAAGGGAGCTACATGTAGTCTCAAGTCTACTTAGGCTACATTTCATTGTGTCTAAAAGAAGCTGTTGCTGTACCTTGTTTAATAGATTTTAGGTGTCTTGGCAACAAGCCTGACAAATGACAAATTCTCCAACCTCTTCTGTTAGGCTGAAATGTTACTTGCCAGTGATTTTACTTGTAAACATTGCTAACTGAAGAAACTGTTTTGGTGGTGAATCAGTATTTTGGATAGGATTTATAGAGATACTTAATCTACTGTATTTCATTTGATTCTCATGGCAGTATATGAGGATTCTTGCTTATGTGCAGCTGGAAGTTTTGTCCATGTTATTCTACCCTTGTGTGTTTTCAGCTCCACCTGATTTATCCTGGCTTGAGAAGCTTTTTCTGGGGAAAAGTATGTCTGTGATGGTTGGTCATTGATACAATTGTACTTTGATGATCATCTTATTTTATGAATTTCACTGCATTAGTCATGCCTGTATGTTAAAAATAAAAATTATAGCAAAGTGCTCTTGTAATAATGGTATTGATTTTGTTGAAAAACAAATCTATAGCAAGACACAAATTTGTTACCTTTGTAAAGAGAAATTTGAAATGTGATGTATGTGAGGAATACCTGTTGATTGATTATTTTGGGAAAGACTTGGATTTCAAATGGCAAATTAAATTCAAGAGATTAAATATAACTATTATGAAGAAAAGCAGCTCTTAGTTTTCATACAGTAACAAGATGAATTGTATGAGTTTCCTGTCAGGAAGAAGATTTTGGCTTACTCTTAAGTCACTTTATGGAAATGGTAGTTTAATTAACTATGGCTTACTAAAAAGTAGTGAGATGTTATTAATTTTAAAAGCAATAAACTACTAGAAATCATTGCTACCAACACCATGGTATGCCCGGGCCTTGAATACCAAAGGTAACTGGTCCATGGTAGCACAGCTGCAAGGAGTTCTGAGGAATGACAAAGGAACTCCTTCTCTAAGGGAGAATGTAAGTTTCTAGGATTTTCCAACATAGAAGAGAAGTCTGTAAGGTCATGGACATCACAGGGGAGAAGTGGGTATAATTAATCATTTTCTCCTCCAGTGCAAAAAAAAAAAAAAAATATAAAATCAAGGTAGCACTATGAAAACAAGCTGTATGCAGTGAGTTGTGCAGTACATAGACAGAAGACACGCTGGATGTCAGAAGCTGCTATGGGTTAAAAATCTAGAGAAGTTCTAAGAGAAATAGTGTGTTAAATGCTGTCATCATACTTCTGGTTTGGGAGTCCGTATGCCACAGATTGCCAGAGGCTGGCAGACTATGATGGGAGAATTGTCACAGTGTGTTTGTCCTATTCTTACACTTGCCCTTAGGCATCTGTTATTAGCTGCTGCTGCAGACTTTATTGATGCTAGAGGAACTAGGGGCTGACCTAAAGTGTCTGCTCTTACCTTCCTTCTCTCTTGCATTGGTACAGCTTTATTATTTTTCATGTACTAACTCTGGATATTTCTTTTCATACTTGGACTGTCAGGAAAAGAATGCACAATATACTTCAGCTGTTTGGGGTTTTTTTGAATAAAATTGCGAGTGAAAAATGAGCATCTGTGGCTGTGCATCTTTGTGTGTGTGTGAAAGGTGGCTGTGAGAGTAGAAGTATCAGTATGATCAACTGTCTCCATCTTTCCTTTCTGCTTAAGCAAAATACCTTCTGGCAGAGTACCAGCAAAGCAGTCATGAAGGAGACTGTATTGCTTGTTCTGATATCAGCTATTAAGGGATAAACTATAACTTTTTTTCTCAGTAATCCTAGTACTTAAGAGCTGAAATATTTCATTATAGGCAGTCCATAGCAAAAAGGTCTTCTTAACCTTATCTAAATACCAAGGTTTTTTAAATAAAAAGTAATACTGCAAAAGTAGGGATGCCTACACTACACATAGCTAAGTCAGGTACCCCTCCCAAGCCACAGCTGGTCCATCAGTGGTCCAATAAGTCCTCTAATTCATCATGCCATTAGAAAACATGTGCTATCATACCAATAGGATAAAAGATACGGAGGTCGCTAACCTTGTAAAAGTTGCAATGCTGTATTCAAGGAGGGACTAAATCCTTGAAAAATTTCTCTGATGGCCTCTTGTGGCTGATGACATAGTTAGCAGTTCCCAACAACTAACTGGTATTTTCTGAAATATTTCTACAATCAACAAAGCTAACATTGAAGCTAACTACCAAGTCCCAGAGTGAAAAAGACAAGTATCTTAATGAGCCATGATAAGAACTGAGTGTGGCCATGCTGTTCCACTCCTATTCAATGGCGTGTTAGGGTTTTCTGAAATAGTTATCCATTGAGAAGTAAAATCAGAATTCAAACTAGATCTCCCTATGATTATAGTGAGATACATTTATAGAACTGGAGACTGCGTGTACTTTGCTCTGTCTGTCAGTATATCTCCAAAGCTATACATTTTCATTAAGTTTTAATAGAGGAAAGCTTTTCCATCTTGCTCCTTTCATTTTTAAGTTAGATCAGTTAACACTGGTTTACCCCTAATAATATTTTCTCATTTTGTTTTAAATCAGCATCAGTAGTTATGTTCTGTGAACAAAATATGCTCTTTAAGGTTCATTCTGGTTGTTTCTTTGCTAGTTGATTGTGCCTTGTGTGTAAGTGTCTAAATCATTACGTGTTTTGTTTTCATGTGTCGTAGTTCCATGCACTGCTGCCTCTTCAGGCTAGCTTGAGTCCTCTTCCTCTTGTTCAGGGCTTCCAGATGTGGAAAGGGTGGAAAAACATTAGGCAGAATTGTATCTTTGAATGTCCATGTTTAAATTACTGTTATGAATGAGTATGTCTTTTTCTTACAGTAGAATATAAGTAAATTCACAGATATCAGCAAGACCATGGATATTTTATTTTTTTGTCCTTGTAATTATTATTTGAAAAACAATGCGGTTGTACAAAAAATTTTGGGTGGATGATTGGTTTAGACTGTGGGGTTTTTTGTTTTGTTTTGGTGTTTTTTTTTTCTCTCAATCTTGTTACTGATAATTCAAAATACTGAAAAATGAAGCATGGGCTTCATTTAGGCTTCATGCCCCTTATCATGGGCTGAGGAGGCATTTCTAACGTTCCTCCGAACAATGTTTGCAGTCTAGAAGTCATCAAAACTTTACAGTATTTTAACCAAAAAGCACGTTTGTAGCTTCTAAATGTGATAGTTAGTATATGTGCATTTTGGTCCAACCCTTCATCCCAGCTGCAAGCAGAATTTCCATGGACTTCTGGGAAACCTTGGAATTTTAAGGAAGTTTGGCTCAGTTTTCTATATTCAGCCCAGCAATGATGTGGAAATCCCTAAACTTCTGATTTTTCATCAACTACACAACACGACTCATGAGAATCTCTGTTACAGTAGAAGGGAATGAAGCAGAAGCATTATTAACGAAGACAGAAGTCTCACATGAAACAAGTGTGCATCCGTGTTTATGTGCTGAATAGAACACAATATGTTAACATATGTTCAAAAAATCACGTTTCTCTTCTCTGTTAAGAACTATTCCTGAAAAGGCATAGACCATGAAAGAGAAAAGGGAGAAAATGCTTAGCTCCAGTTTGCTTCATTGCACTTCATGTTCTTGGTCTATTTTGTGAATAAGCAAATTGACAGGCAGGATTTAAAAACAGTATAATTTTTCCATGTATGTAAAAATGCTATTTGTAAGACTATTATGTGATATTATTTACATTATTAAAAGACTTTAAAAGATTGTTGTGGTGAGCACATGACAGTTTAAAAAGTATGACTCTAGGATATTGTTGGGAGTTCTTTATCTGAAGTTTATTTTGGAAGTTCTGTATCTGAGCTTGAAGTGTTCGGCTAAATTTTATTATAGTTTCTTCACCAAGCCCACCCCTTGCATTGCTCTTATTTTTTTAATTTAACAGCATATTGGCCATTTTTCCATTCAGTAAAATGTGACCATATAAACGTAAAAGATATTAATATTCTATGAAAAGATTAGGGATTAAGAATGAATCAAGATGATTTTGTGAATTTAGTATTTTGTGCCAATGACTTTGTATGCTACGTGAATACTATTGCAATATTATGCGGTAACTATTACAGTTGTAGAAGCTGAAGATGCATAGCAAAGTCCTTGCTCTGAACCCTAATGAAAATGTGTATCTATAATATTTATAGTAATTTTAGTCTTAACACTTAGAAAAATCTAACATTAAATTTAGACCAAATTTTTTTACTTCTCATAATAGATCAGTAGTTTTGATAATCAGCTTGACTGTAAACTCATTTTTAACAGTGATAGAAAGATGGGTTGTTTTTTTTTTTTTTCATTTTGGTTTCATGTTTTTAAAGACTTGAATCTTGCAAATATATAGTTATTGGCTGTAAAATGGGCAATTTTCATTTCGCACTCATTTCATCAATTATAAAAATTGGAGCTAAAATTATGTTTAGGAAAATACATGAGTCCATTCAAGGCCTCTTTGACTGGACATTCTGCAGTGCTGGTTCTGAAGATTTCAAATATAAAACTCATCCAGAACTCACATAATTAATGCCTGAAGTCATGACTCTTTTACACTGTGTATACTTATGAGTTACATTCCCTTGGAGAACATTTGAGTGTTTGAGCACATACACTAAATTTCATACCAGCAAAGCAGAAACTACATGCATTATGGTTCAAACATATGTCGGTGCCATGATATGTAATTGTAAATAGGCCTTAATGCTCTCCCTGGATCAGAACATTTGCCTGAAGGCACTGTAAGGCTGCTGCTATTTTTTTGTTTGAACAAAGTATTCTGTGTTAGGGTTGTTGTTGAGCTTATATAAAATCTGAGCTGCTCCTCAGCTGAGGTTGAAGGAGGACGTCCTTCCTCCCCACCTTGTCACATGCAGAGATACCATCTGGGTGTATGGGATGATCTCCAGATCAGACTTGGAACTTATCCAGTAAATGTTACAGAAAACTTAAAGCAAACAGAACAAAATATAGTCAAATGAAACATTTCATCAGAAGTGATGCATTCAATGCCATCTTTTTTTTTTTTTAATGTGCATTATACTACAAAAATACTAATTTCCTTCAGTGTGGGAAGTTTTGCAAAGGTGTAAGTTTGAAGTGTTTTAAGAATGTTTTGCCTGAAACCTTATGCCTTATTTTTGACAGTGTTCCTTCTTGTGTTGTTATCAAACATTGGTTTCTGAAGCAATGGGGGTTTACACTTTTGATTAGTTAATTTATTTCTCTCAGTAAGACTGAATGTGTAAGAAAAGAAGCTTACAGCCATCCTTACCTTTACTGCGTTTGATTTCTGTATTTTTTATTCTATGAAAAGTCATTTTCTTAGACCTGTGAAGAGGAAGATCACTTAGAAAAGCAACAAACATTTTTCTATTCCTTTAAAAAAAAATAATGGTTTTAACAGCTACTTTTTCTTGTGGTTACACATCAGTATTTATTTATTATAAAAAACCCTGATTGTCCAAATTTGTTCTGTTGTGTTCTCAGTCTCTAAATTTATATTCTGTTTATATTACCTAAACTTCAAGTAATATTATTTGAATTCTGACACCAGGTATAAATTCCTACAATATATTCTGCTTAAAACAAAACAACCCCCCAACTTATTATTTGCAGTCACTGATCAACCTTGTTTATCTTGGTCTCTCTAAGATTCCTTTTTCTCTGGCTGATCAGTAAACTCACCCTTCTCTGTTTCTAATACTAAAAAATTGAGATCTCTACTTGAGATCTTTAAGTTTAAATATCATACCTGCTTTGAGTTAGAGGGAGCCACAGCATTCTGAATGGCAACTCTCAGGCTCCCACCCAGCCACCGATCACTGTTTTTTGTCATATGCTCCATCTTCCAGACCTTGGTATTACCCAGTAGATACCCACAGGGTAAGATCTTTAAATTTAAAAGTCATTCTCAAATAGCTGTTAGAGAGGCAGTAAAAAATCAACAATAGCTAGGACTTTTTGAGGCAAAAATTCTATTTCAGTGCTTTTAGAGCTTTGCATATTGTGTTCTTTTTTGAAGTGTAATAGATAGAATGGCACTTGGAAACCTGGGTATTTAAAGTTAAGTTCCTAAACATTCATTTGAGGCTACTAAGTAGACCTGGCCTGATTTTTCAGGACTTCTGTGCAACCCAAAACCCCAGTTAAGTAACGTAACAATTGTGGATTTGTTTCTAAACCAATAAACTGCACAGATAGTCTGTGAACTTACGGAGAGTTGAAATTTGTTAATATTCTTCTAACTCACATTACATGGTGATTTTTTTTATTTTTTTTATTTTTTTTTTTCCTCCCAATTGTTTAGTTCTCTTTCTGGAATTAATGGTTATACCATGGCAAAAATACTTCTGTGAGTTAAATTTAATGGATCCATTGACATCATATATTGCTTTCATTCCTCCTATTTTTCATTAATTTATGTAGTTTTAGTTGTGTTTATTTTGTCAGTCTTCTCTTTCTCTGATTCTCATTTTTCCATGTGGTTTCAGTGAAGTACTTTCAGGCTTTTGTAACAAGTGGTGTTCCGCACTGTACTCAGAGCATTGTGAATAAGAGCAGCATGCCTGGAGAACAATCCTAGGATGGTGTGGGTTGGAAGGGATCTTAAAGATACCTAGTTCCAACTGCCTTGCCAAGGGCAGAGACACCTTCCACTAGACCATGTTGCTCAAAGCCACTCCAGCCTGGTTTTGAACCCTGGGAGGGATGGAGCATCCACAGCTTCTCTGGACAACCTGTGCCAGTGCCTCACCACCCTCAGTATAAAGAGGAAGAGCTGTTCTAAGAGGGGATTGAAACTAACTGGGCAGTTTGAATTCTTTTCAAAGCCATGTTTAGGTGGTTCCTCCTGACTGATGTAGGAAGCACCTCAACATAGATGTTGAGATACTATCACCTTGCATTTTATAACTGGTACTTGTTTAGAATTTGGTTGAGATCAGAAAGGAGCAGAAAATTTAAGTAAGCTTTCTGAATATAGATTAGACTTACAATAGCATGTTTTTAGTTTAAATTTGGAACTGGAATTGTTTAGGGCGTGAACAATTAATACTTACTAGAGAGCAGTTGTAAGCAAGGTTTTTGTTGATCAAAACTGATTTGGAGTTGTACTCCAGAAGGGAGATTTAACTATGAAACTGAATGAAAAAGAGGAAAATTTTGACAGTGTGTGGAAAAGTGAAATCAAATGAAACAATGACTTGCTTCAACTTGTGTTTTCCATTGCTTTCACAGTGGGTAGCATCCATTCTGTGCTTACTGGAGAGCTTGATATTGCTGGCCTGTATTTCAGTTAAGTTTGTTTTTCAATTGGGCTGCTCTCTTAAACTTAGCAGTCACACTTCTGTCTAGTGTCCAGGATGGGTGATAGTATGGGTGACTTACACTGTTGTTCATCTAGTATATGAAGTTGGTTTAAAATACTGCTAGGTGGTAGCAGGTGAGTAAGACTAACTATAATTTCTGCTCTGCTGGAGCCCACTGTGTTTGGGGTTTTTTTGTCTCTTTCCATCATCCAGTAGAGGATTATTTTTTTTTAACTTCTTGCTAATGCCAGTTTTAAGTGAGTTTCTGTTACTCAGAGGGAGTTGATGTTTTGCAGTGTAATTTTCACATGGAACAATGAGGAACAGAAACTGTTGAATTAATTACTTCAAGAGTGGGAATTAGTTCTTTGCACTGAACTAGGAATGGTGTGATGTAGGCAGGAACGAGGGGTTGCTTATACAGCAAATTCTGGGGGTTTTTTTGGCTTTTTTTTAAGTTTTGTATACTTGATGTAATAATGTGAATAAGATGGGGTTTAGATAGTATTTACTAGTACTATTTACTATTTGAAGGGTCATCACGCTTCAGAATGCACCTCTAATTTTTGTATAAAGCAGTAAAGCATTCAGCAATTGCTTTTGTTACAGCCAGTATTTTGAAATCTGGCAGATGCTGTATCCTTTTGCAAAGGTAACTGTATGCACTGTCTGTAGGTTGTTTCATTCTGTTATCATTATCTGGCAAATACTGTACCATGAAAAGTTATGAATGTTTTAATACCAACCTTGCCACACTTCCTGTGCATCCAAGTACAGCTAGTTATTCACGCTTACTGCACTGCATTTCTAGGTGAATAAGACAGTATAACACTCAAGTTATATGGACAGAGCATTAAAATTCTAGGAAGTGTCTAGGTTGTTAGCACAGAAAATCATAGGCACAGGAAATAATGGTTCTCCATTTCTGGCTCTCTAAAACCTGAGTAAAATGGCAGGATAATTCTTAGAGTTACATGGATGTGACTACGTGCGGAGTCTTAAATCACCTGTTAATGGGATTGTTGTAGCATTACTTATGGGAAGGTATATGAATGATAAATTGTCCTGATAGTGTGTTTATGAACAATGAGGTTGGGATGCATTTTTAACAGTGTAAATGAAAGTAATGTTTTGAAGTGCTGTTCCCTGTAAGTCATGTAAGTCATGATGCTAGTGAGCTGAGAAAATACAGTATTACTGAAGGCAGAAGGGAGAGCGCAGGCACAGCCTGAGTAGTCTTGATAATTCCTTGTGTTATCTAAGCCTGGTTTTGTTGGTCTACTAAGGGAAGATATCTGTTAGACCATAGGTCAGCAGGAGACCGAGATTGTTTGGCTGACCTTGTTTCCTACGTTGCACTTGTGACGTACTTGTCTATTGGTAAATGACGTAGACAGCTGTGCTGGGCACTCTGTTTGCACAGAGGGTGAGTATGATGAGGATGATGATGGTTATACAGGGCTGTCCTTTGTCTGAGATGATTGTTTAGTTTGGACAAGAAAATACAAGAAAAAGCTTGAAGAGTAGGCATCAGTTGGGATGATAGCAGGCTACTGCTAAGAAGCCAAAGGGACACAGGGGCTGTGCGCTTGGTGAGATCGAAGAAGGTTAATATTTTTAAGGATGAGCAGGAAAATAAAATTTATCAATTCCAATTTATCTTAATTTTATGACTTTACATTAATAATTGTTTAAACTCCAGTTTTTCACAGAAACTGGCATACAGTTTACACCGTGAGATTGCCAGTAGACTCTGAAATGTCTGTTGTCTTAATTTCTTGTTATAAATATTCTACATTGCTAGTGTACCATGTAGCAGTGAATTCTCTTTGCCTCTGTAATTTTTGTCAGTGTAGGTGCTAGTAGGCAGAAGCAAATTAGAGGAAGCTCTTCTGAATGTCACTGTCTAAAAAAGAGATAAAATTCATTCTAGTTAACATTGGTCATATTCAATGTGTGTACTTATTGCAAAGAGATTTAATAAGTTAGGTGCAAATGACACCTGTCTGCTTTAAGAAAGGTTTTAGCATAAGATGTTCCATATCCAGTGACAATGTATAATGTTCTGTATGCTAAATTGGTATGTAGTGTAGTCATTTGTCTTAATTATAGTCAGTCATTTTCTTCTTACAAGTGACATATTAGTATAGTTTGCTTTTTAATTTTTATGCTGTACAGAGTCCTTTAGTGTCTAACGCATTATACATATACACATATACAATTTAAATTAAATGTTACAACTGTTGCAAGTATCTTAATAGTTATTAACATCATATTTCCCTTTATGTTAAAAACTATTTCTCTAACTAAGTTGTATTTTGTGTTACAATAAAAAAGTAAAATCCAAGAGTAATGATGATTTAGAACTCAGTGCTAAGAATGCTGACACTAAAACAAGTACATATGAGTCAGAGCTTCAGTTAGGATTGCACTACTTGTATGGAGCCAATTAAAACAGGGCAGAAGACCCATTGCCAGGCTGTTTCAGACAGCTCTGGGAAGAGCAGTACTCACTTTGTTGTCCCTGTCTACCTCCCCCCTCCATCTTGCCCTGGAGTAACCCTCTTCATCATCCTGGCTGCCCTGCTGAAGGCCATGGCTCAGTTTTAAGTGAGTTTCTGTTACTCAGAGGGAATTGATGTTTTGCAGTGTAATTTTCACATGGAACAATGAGGAACAGAAACTTTTGAATTAATTGCTTCAAAAGTGGGAATTAGTTCTTTGTACTGAACTAGGAATGCTGTGATGTAGGCAGGAACGAGGAGTTGCTTATACAGCAAATTCTGGTGTGGTTTTGGTTTTTTTTGTTTCTTTAAGTTTGTATACTTGATGTAGTAATGTGAATAAGATGGGATTTAGATAGTATTTACTAATGTCATTAGTAATCTTAATGTCATTTACTCATTTTATTACTGATAAGGAGGCTAGTTCAGTAAGCCTCCTTGATAGACAAGAAATAGATTTCATATAGCAAGCAAATGGGCTTTGAGGTTATTCCCTAATATTGAATGATTTTCAGTAATTCCATAGAAACAGGCAAATTATGTTATGAGATTATATAGCAAATTACAAAAAGGTGTCCTTTGATTACTCTATAAGGTAAGGGTAAGGGTTATCTTGAACCTTTGGAGAAGTATATACATATATATATATATAATCTTTAGATAAAAATGTATTGAGTTCAGTAGTATTTTCTATTTTGAAAAATTTCAGATAACTTTTTCAGTTTTCTAAGTATAGGCCCATATTTTATTGGTCATTAATCTGCTCAGTGACAGTGCTCAACATGGGCCATAGCTTTGCTGTTCAAACTCTGATATATATGTTCAGTCCCAACCATTTGTTCTGTTTTCTGTGAAAGATAAATTGAGTTACATCTGTTCAAGTCATTGCATATTTAGACTCTGCTGGTTGGGTATATATGTCATGGTTCCCAGGATGTACAGCTACTGATAAATGTAATTAACTTACTTTGTACAGCTTTCTTACCAGCCCAGGCACTTTCCTTACTCTGTTCCTTAATTTGAGGTTTAGATTTTCTGAGACATGCATTTGCTGAGAGAAGGTACAGGTAAACATTCTTGAAACTTGAAGTTTGTAAACCTCCAAGCAGCCACGTTAGTTAAAAAAGGGAGTGGGGATAGGGGAAAGTTTCAGGTGAGAGTTAAGATAAAAAGCTACTGTTGGTTTTGTTTCTTTGCTCTTCCAAAAATACCTTTCTCCTTTTCTTTTTTGTTGTAAAGAATTAATTCAGCCCACTTGCCTGCACCATCTCTGGTGTGGGAGTGGGAAGTCTGTCTTGGTAGGATTTACTAATGCTGCCCACAATCCTTTGAACAGAGCTATTTGCTGTTTCTGCTATTGGCTATTTAGAATACAACATTTTTGATTTTCAGGACTTAGAAGGATTATCGCTGCTGAGAAATATTGGGGAGAAAAGAAAGATGAATTTATTTACATACCCATTTCAGTAGGAGTAGACTCTGCACATTTTACTTGGTACATCTGCATGTCAAATTAATTTTGGATATGATTATATTATTAAAAACAAAGGAATTGGAATTCATAAGGTCTCAGCATTTAGAGAACACTTTCACTTCAAAGGCCTCAATAAATTCTGTATTTTTTGAGTTTAAGATGAATTGTTGCTTGATTTTTGTAAACTTTTGTGCTTAATATTAAACATACAGTGATGGAAGACCTCACTGATAGTAACAGGGGAAATCATCAGTCACTATTTTTGTCTCTTTAGTTGCAACAATTCCTGAATAATTACTGAAAAAGAGCAGAAGAATTTTGCATATAGCTATTAATAAACCCTTTAATTTCACAAAATCCATTCTTAACTAAAAGTCAGTGTAGAAATATAAACAGATTATCTACTGTCTGCAGTTTATTTGTGTCTGTTGGTCTCTGTTAATGTCAAAGAGATGTATGTTGTGGTATTAACAGGTCTGACATGGATTACTTACAAATACATTCTCTTTGTTCTGATTCCTGTCTCCTGGGCCTGAGCAGTGATATAATTACTGCTGTTTCTCCTTGAAGAAAAAGAACCTTGAAAAGAAGCCTTCAAGCTGCTTATTTTACAGTCTGACTTTCTGTCTGCATGATGTTATTTTCATGCATTTCAGCTTGATTTAAAATGCCTTTTTTGTAATCTACATTTCACTTCTTAAAAATAAAATGTTATTTGTATGTTTGATACATATAATTTCTTTAAGACTTCTGTGTTCGTTTTGAAGATACTGATTTATATTTATCTAAACGTAGGGTTGAAATACAGCATACTGTACATGCCATTGTCTTTTAATTGTAGGGAGTGCTGAAAAATTTTCAGTTCTTAAAAAATCAGGTTCTTACTCTGTAATGTGACCAGTTATGTAATACAATTCTTTGTGGGTGTGGGTTTGAATGGAATATGGCGCAGCAAGTGGTGATATATAATCTCCCTTTTGAGAAATATGTATTGTACTTCTGAAATACCCACTGACAATGGCTGCCAAAATTGGTAAAAATTGAGAGTAAGAAGATCCTCAAAGCAAGAATTTAAACTCTTACTTGCCACAGATTAGTTAAAAGAGGGTCAGTTAAAATCTTAATATGGTGGAAACAGTTATGCATCTTTCCCCCCATTTTTAATATTCTGTCTGCTCTTGATTTATATCCCTGATCTTGATTTATATCATGAGGGCATTCTAACAATATTCAGAAGGCTAAATTCTCTCAAGAGATTTTTTTTTAAGATTCAGTTTCTAAACAGAAACTCCATGGTTTCTGATGTTACCTTCAAAGGCATATTCAAAGTGAATAATTTCCATGAGAATGCTGCAGTACTTTGAAAATACTTTCATGGAAGGAGAATCCAGCTGTTGGTAGCCCTAGAGAAAGTGTAGAAGAATGCAGTGCTGCTGATGCGTCATGCTTCACTGTGGGTAAAATGTGACTTTTACTGTTTTGGTTAAAAGTTTCAGCATTGCTTTTTCTGTTATTTTTTTCTCCAATAAAATCAAGGCAGTTTTGCATCAGGAGCTAAGTAGTAATGCCTCAAACCAGCATGGCTGAAGAATGGTAGAGCTCTGGCTTCTCACTAGTGCCTCCCCTTCTTTTTTTCTTGGCCTTCACAACTGCAAATCAGGTTTTGTTTTCCAGTGTGAAATTGAAAGTATCATTGTTTAAGTATTGTGTTAGAAACTAAAAGTAGCATAAAAACCCTTTTAAAATGTAATTGTACATCGTAGTGAACTAGTAAAAGCTGCTTGATACTACATGTCATCAGTCTTTAATTACCGAAGTTCAAAGGTTAGTACTTGTGATTTTCCAGGTGATTGAAGGCATTTGAAGCTTTTCAAGTCCATGCCACTTCTCAGCTCTCCTCCCACCTCTATTTGTTCATTCTCCTTTGGTTGTGTGTGAGTCAGGGAGAGATGAAAAAAAATAATTACCAAAGCAGAAGAACACAGAATGAACAAATAAGGTATTTTAAAAAATATTGTCAAGATTTGAGCTATACTTAGCACTCCTTTAGCTTTCCAGAACAATGGAAGGTTGCAGTATATCTTGACACAACAGTGTGCAAATTACACAATGCTAACAATATTCCTAAAAAGCATTTCTTGATCCTGTTCAAAATGTGTAAAAGAGAAAAGCCTTTTATATCAAACCACATTAATTTTTTATGTTTTGGGATTTTTGCTGCTTCTTTCTATTCTTCACCTTTTAAACATGTCTTAATAGACTATTTAAGAAGATTTTGATTTATCTGAAGGGAGCCTATAAGGATGCTGGGGAGGGGCTCTTCATCAGGGACTGTAGTGACAAGACAAGGGGTAACGGGTTCAAACTTAAACAGGGGAAGTTTAGATTGGATCTAAGGAAGAAATTCTTTCCTGTTAGGGTGGTGAGGCACTGGAATGGGTTGCCCAGGGAGGTTGTGAGTGCTCCATTCCTGGCGGTGATAGGGATGTTGAGAAGGTGGGTGACTTTTTTCATGTAACTCTCTTTAAACAGTTCAGTGATGAGGATGGTTTCACTGCTGGATGATTTTTATCTAAGGCCTCTAGAAAGGCTTGTCTTCTGTTTAACTCAGAATTTAGGTTTAGCTAAGGGAAAGAAGCCTGCTTATGAAATTTATTATGAGTAAAAGTGAAAGTTTTCAATATTAGTAATTATATAATCATAGAATAGTTAGAGTTGGAAAGGACTTTAAGACCATCTAGTTCCAACCCCCCTGCCATAAGCAGGGACACCTCACACTAAACCATGCCACCCAAGGCTTCATCCAACCTGGCCTTGAACACTGCCAGGGATGGAGCACTCACAACCTCCCTGGGCAACCCATTCCAGTGCCTCACCACCCTAACAGGAAAGAATTTCTTCCTTATATCCAATCTAAACCTCTCCTGTTTAAGTCTGAACCTGTTACCCCTTGTCCTGTCACTACAGTCCCTGATGAAGAGCCCCTCCGCAGCAACTCTATAGGCCCCCTTCAGACACTGGAAGGCTGCTGTGAGGTCTCCACACAGCCTTCTCTTCTCCAGGCTAAACAGCCCCAACTTTCCAAGCCTGTCTTCGTATGGGAGATGCTCCAGTCCCCTGATCATCCTCGTGGTCCTCCTCTGGACTTGTTCCAACAGTTCCATGTCCTTTTTATGTTGAGGACACCAGAACTGCACACAATGCTCCAGGTGAGGTCTCATGAGAACAGAGTAGAGGGGCAGGATCACCTCCTTTGACCTGCTGGTCATGCTCCTTTTGATACAGCCAAGGATACGGTTGGCTTTCTGGGCTGTGAGCGCACACTGCAGCCGGCTCATGTTCGTTTTCTCATCGACCACCACCCCCAAGTCTTTCTCTGCAGGGCTGCTCTGAATCTCTTCTCTTCCCAACCTGTAGCTGTGCCTGGGATTGCTCCAACCCAGGTGTAGGACCTTGCACTTGCCATGGTTAAGCTTCCTAAGGTTGGCATCAGCCCACCTCACAAGCGTGTCAAGGTCCCTCTGGATGGCATTCCTTCCCTCCAGTGTATCCACCAAACCACACAGCTTGGTGTCATTGGCAAACTTGCTGAGGGCGCACTCAATCCCACTGTCCATGTCAGCAACAAAGATGTTAAACAAGACCGGTCCCAACACCAATCCCTGAAGGACACCACTCGTCACTGGCTTCCAGCCAGACACTGAACCATTGACCACAACTGTTTGCATGCGGCCATCCAGCCAGTTCTTTATCCACCGAGTGCTCCACCTGTCAAATTGATGTCTCTCCAATTCAGAGACGAGGATGTCGTGTGGGACAGTGTCAAACGCTTTGCACAAGTCCAGGTAGATGACATCAACTGCTCTACCCCTGTCCATCAGCTCTGTAGCCCCATCGTAGAAGGCCACCAAATTGGTCAGGCAGGATTTCCCCTTAGTGAAGCCATGCTGGCTGCCACCAAGCACCTTGTTGTTTTTCATGTGCCTTAGCATGCCTTCCAGGAGAATCTGCTCCAAGATTTTGCCAGGCACAGAGGTGAGACTGACTGGTCTGTAGTTCCCTGGGTCATCCATTTTCCCCTTCTTGAAAATGGGGTTATATTTCCCCTTTTCCAGTCTGGGAACTTCACCTGACTGCCATGACTTTTCAAATATGATGGACAGTGGCTCAACAACTTCACTTGCCAGCTCCTTCAGGACCCACGGATGGATTTTATCAGGTCCCATGGACTTGTGCATGTTCAGGTTCTTAAGATGGTCTCAAACCAGATCCTCTCCTACAGTGGGCCCAAGGTCTTCATTCTCACAGTCCCTGCATTTGCCTTCCAGGACTTGGGTGGTGCAGTCTTGGGTGGTGCATTATGATCTAGTAAAATAATTATTAGATTAATAATCTCTCATTTCTTTTTGGCAAATATTCAAAGCTTTCATGACTGATAATAACTCTGTGATGCAAGAGGCTGAAAGTGATGACAAAAAAATAAAAGAGTGTTTTGGTTTTTGTATTCCCAACCGATACTGCATAATAATAAATGACACTATGTCAATTTATATTTAAATTATCACTAATTGTGTTTCCATCTCATAAAAACAAGTATTTTAATGACCGCTTGCTTCTGCTATTGAAGTGTTTTGTAGTGCTGAATCATTTCAGTATATTGTTTCTGTTACCATTTTATGGAGTTTGTTTGTGTTTAACTGACAGCTCTAACCTAGAGATGTGTTTGAAAGTTGCTGTTCTAAGATTGATTGATGTGTAAATATCCTATGATACTTTCTACACAAATGTGTGAAGTTTTATTCAGGATAGAGCTGTATAAGGAGGGAAGAATGAAATCTGTGTTAAGTTAGCATAATTACAGAATCAATGGAGGGGTTTAAAAATAGGTAGTCTCAGATGGTATTTGACAAAGGTAATTAAAGCGTGAAGAATAATGATAAAAACCTTTTGTTCTGCTGCTCTCCTGTAATGCTTCAGGCTTAATGTTTTACAATCAAAACACTAGTTTCGGGCCTGGAAACCTCACTGTGATGCAAACTACTTGTCTGCTACAGAAATGGAAAAATTTTCTTAGTCTCCTCTGAATAGATACATTAACAAATAAATACACTATTTCAAAGGTATCTGTTTGCGATCCTGATATGCTTAACCATTCATAGCAATGTTGCATTTTTGGAACACGTATTGTGTTCAAAGTGAGTGTGTTAATAAAAAGTGAGCTTTTAATAGCTGCTCATGCATATAGTTTTAACATTAACAGCAAATAAATACGAAGGGAATGTTATGCTGGTTTCCATATCTCACTACATGGATGTTCTTGTGTGCAAGTATCGGTAACCAGCTGTTGCCATGAAGGTCTGCAAGTGGTACCATAAGCAGATACATCCTGCTTGGTGTGTTAGGAAGAGCATTACCAGCACATGATGGGAGGTGATCCTTCCCCTGCTCAGCCCTGGTGAGGCACGGTGCCCAGTGCTGGGCTCCCAGGACAAGAGAGGCATGGACATGTAGAAGAGAATCCAGCACAGGGCCACAAAGATGAATAACGTCTTGGAGCATCCGTCATCCAAGGAGAGGTTGAGAGCTGGGACTATTTAGTCTGGAAAAGAGAAGGCTCAAGAAGATCTTAAATGTGTATGAATAACAGTTGACAGGGCTGTGAAGGAGATGGAGACAGATGCAGATTTAACCGGTGACTGGACAAAGGCAATGGGAGCAAACTGAAATACAGGATTTTCTGTATAATGATAAGAACTTTTTACCATGAGTGTTGTGAAACACTGGAACAGGCTGCCCTCAGAGGCTGCTGAATCTCCACCCTAGAGATAGTCAGAGTGAATGTGGGCCTCAGCAACCTGCTGTAGCTGCCCCTGCTCTGAGCAGGGGGATTGGACTAGACAATCTCCAGAGGTCCCTCTGGCCTCAACATCTCTGTGATTCTGTTTTAGTCAGAGAACTCCAGAATTGCAGGAGAATTTGGTTGTATTTTCTGTACAGATAATTTATTTTTTCTTTTTAAGCAATGTTGATTATACCTCAAGTTTTCCATGGATTGAGAGGATTTCTCTGTGTGGAGAAGAAGCCTCTTCTGTTTTGTTTTGGGTTATATTTTATTTTTTTTCTTTTTCAGGCAGGTGGATTTATCTTTTCAGGGATGATACGAAAGTTTTACAGAGGATGCTTTTATCCAATTTGACAGTCTGAACATATAATTGAGACAACATCACTGGTAGGGTCATGAGAAACAAATTCTATTAGCTGCCTAGAGAAAGGGAATGAATGTTCCTGTTTCACTGGTTCTGGTGCTGAGGCGAATTCCCATATGAAACGAAAGTGGATATTTGAAGTGTCAAGAGTGTGCAAAGTAACAATACGTGGGTTAAAGTACATTAGAGATTACGTTGTCAGAAAGATTGCCTTGTAAAAGGTAAATGTGAATATTTGCTGTCTCCTCCTACTGACTTCCTCTGTACATACTAAAGTGACTACTGCTTGCTAGGTACTTCACTTGCAAACAAAGCTCCTTCGTGTGGAGGCAGGCTTTGTGTACACTCATGCAATGAAAATATAAAAGATTTGGAAGATCATATCAGGATAAAAAACACATTGATCACCAGACACCATCCTTCTCCCATCTGAACTGGGAGAGATCCTCACCACAGCAGTGGCCTTCAGCTAGAGTTACAAGCACAGTTCCTGGGTGTGATCTTCATGTGATCTTCTTCTGCCCTTCTCCAAGTCTTCTTGGAAAACTCTAATCCTTATAGCAGAGATCCTAAGTAGCAACAGAGACAGCAGAGACAGGACAAGGTACATTGTATGTCTGAAGGGTCCATGGAGGAGGCACAGCTGGAAATGGGGAAGAAATGTATAGAGGTCATACAGTCAAGCCTTTTTCTCAGAGTAGGACATTCGCTAATCTTGCTAAATCAAGACAGCTGCAACTTGGTCTAGCAAAACCCCCAAGGGGGGCTGTTATGAATCCACTCTGAAAAACCTGTTGTGCTGGTGCACTGCCTTCCTGGTGTCCCATCAATGCACAGCATGAGTGTACATTTGTGGAACACGTCTCAAAAATAGCTAGGGGTAAGTAAGCTTTCATTATTCTTACATCTCTTTCATGAAGACGAGTGGCAGTATTGTTAGTGTAACCACAACCAAGCAGTTGTTAGTGTGAATAGATCGTGTTTTGGCAATTCACTGTAACTTACCTGGCACTTAAGTTTCCATGTAGACAGGTCTGAAGTTCCAATTCCCAATATCATTCTGCACCTGCTAGATTTTATAGGTAGTGGAAGTATATATTGTCTTTAGAATTAGATTTTAAAAAGCTGGAAGACTGCAAGCTAAGTGGAGCTTATTGTGCATTGTCACAGAATGATGAAATTAGCATGAATTTTTAGAAAAATATTTGGAACAATTTTGCCTAATTTGATGGTGGGGACTGTAGTGACAGGACAAGGGGTAATGGGTTAACACTTAAACGGGAGGTTTGGATTGGATGTAAGGACAAAGTTCTTTACTGTGAGGGTGGTGAGTCACTGGAATGGGTTGCCCAAGGAAGCTGTGAATGCTCCATCCCTGGCAGTGTTCAAGGCCAGGTTGGACGGAGCCTTGGATGACATGGTTTAGTGTGACGTGACCATGTCTATGACAGAGGGGTTGGAACTAGATGATGTTAGGGTCCTTTCCAACTGTAAGTATTCTTGATTCTATGATTCTATAAGTAGGTTTAAGTGATGCTGGAAATACTTACGTACAGACTATAAAATTACTCAACTTTTGAAAGATCTTGATACAGTAAACAAAACAAGTTTATCACATTGCGTTACACTTTTTCTGAACTAAAAGGCTCTAGGCAGTTATGGTTTCTGTCAAACCATTTTTTGTATAAAAATAATTTTATAAAGGAAATACCAGTACAATCCTAATACAATTGTGTATACCTAGTACAATACCCTAATTGTGAAAAAAAGTTCCTGTTTTAAATTACATTGAGGTAGTGTAAGTATAGAACATAGAGAGTCACAGAAAAACGTAGGCATCTGTCTGCATCTACCTTGTAACTTCCCTCTTGATAGAGACTGCAGTTAGCTTGCACTTTAGCCTTCTCAGGTTCAACTATGCAGCTCTGACCTTTCCTCATGTCGTATGTTTCACTCAAGCTGTCCTGTTGGACCTCTGCTGCACTCTTTCCACTTTGTTAACACATCGCTGTACTGACAGGCTTGACACAACACACAGTATTCAAGATGCAGTATCACAAGTGCTGGGTACAGAAGAATTAATCACTTCCCTTGATCTGCTGTATAGGATGTATACATGAACAAGCAGGGAAATGAGAGATCTGTTTTGAAGGCATCAAGAATATTGGGGAACTAAATACACTCAGAATTACTCTGTTTGAGAAAATAAGCAAAGTGTGCTGTTGGAAACAACTCTACCAGCATAGATTTATAAATACAAGAAACACATTACTGAGTTTTATGTAGCTTCTGAATAACAATATCAAAATCTTTATGTAGAGATAGCTTTTATTTTAGAATAGTGAAGCTCTAGCACTGCTAAAATAGTAGCAGTTCTGCTTCTGGCCAGGATGAAAGCAGAATCAAGCACCAAATTATTTAATCAGGGGGACAAAAAAAAAAAAAAAAAAAAAAAAAAAAAAAAAAT
>NDXB01006875.1:76798-122969 GCA_002631895.1 Agapornis roseicollis
AAAGGAAAAAAAGAAAAAGTCATGTCTTTTTCCCAAATTAGCAATATCACGTGGGAGTGTCAGCCAGTGAGTTTGTAGTCAACTTAAGTGCAATCTATTTTGTAGTGAAACCAGGCTTATCAACCATGATGGTCGAGTGTACTCACAGGGGTCACATCATTCCGTGGGGGGGCATTGCATGAAAGATGTTAAACTACAGGGATACTGATAGTATGACGGTTTGCTTCTGAAAATCTGAACTGTCTGGATTACTTGGGGAGAGAAAAGATGCTTTCTTCTCATTCTTGTCTCTTGAAACAGCAATAACAGGGTCTGTCCCCAGTGTTTGTGCACTGGTGTGGTGGTGGTGGACAGCACGGAGGGTCTGGGTTGGAAGAGAGCAAAACCTGGTCTCTGAACTCACTCTACATTCTTGGTGCTGACTCATTCAGAAAGTTAGATTTGGCTCCCCAGCTGGATTATTTTTGGCTACTGCAGTTGATATTTGAGGTTAATTTTTCTGTATTACTAATTTCTATAAAACTGAGAGCAAGAATGGTGTCACTGTGAGGAAATGTGCCTGAATGTTACAGTAAGAAAAGAACCTGCAGACTGTATGCGGTTTTATTAATTATACTTTTTAAGATTCTCTTAGCATTCATCTGATTTCTTTATAGTAATGAGTATCAAACCAGCAGTTAATTACATTTTTGTTCCTCACCTCATTATCTCTGTCTTATACTCTGATTTTGCGTGGCGCCTGGCTCCCCAGCCGCAGGCCTGGCAGCACGGTGCGAGCCCAGCGCCAGCAGTGCCGTTGGCACAGGAATAGAATGGCAGATGGCAGCAGGCGCTATTTATAGCTTTGGCCAAGCTGGCTGGGGTGAACACTGCTGAAATAGTCTATCAGGACTGTTTTCAGGTATTAGGGGTCTGAGAAGACAACTGGGGGCGGGGAGTGGGGAAAAAAGAGAGGAATTTGCATTCCTCAGAAGCCACCCTGGAAATGCTGAAGTCTCGCTTAGCATCGATTTCTGCATTTTCTAAGCAGTGCAACCTATTTTTTTCCTCTTGATTTCTGCCCTGTCTTCAATGGACACTCTGCAAGCCTTCCAAATGCAGTCTTCCTCACGGCTTTGTGGCACTGGTCAGGGCTGAGCTGGAATATTGTATTGTTCTGTGAAGTTGTGCTGCCATGGCAACTCAGGCGCACAGAATTTTAATTGCAAGGCACAATATATGTTTATGAAAATAATAAAAATGCTATCAGGGATGTTTATGTTATATTAGCAGTATCTTTTATGCTGTGATTCTCCTTTTTTGCACACAAGGATTTTGGTGGGGCAGGGTTTTTAAAAATTACTAATCTTGCTGTTTTCACCATGAAGTTTGGGGGTCTGTTTGTTTTTTAAATCAGATCAGATGAAACATGGCTTTTTCAGCAATGCATTGTTGATTGGGGGTTTGATGGCATTTGTATCAGAAGCCGTAAACAGTATTTCATACCAAGGCAGTGTAACTTGTGCAGTCAGATGCATGCAGTCCTGAAAATCCAGGCTTCAAGCTGATGGGAGTCCATGAAAAGAAAAATTAAGGAGAGGTTATTTTAAGTTTTGTATTCTGCAGGAAAAGTTACCTTTTCTGTGTTGTGCAAGTATTTGGCAGGTGCTCAGTCTGGCACCTGTGCTGTGGTGCCAGTGCAGTGTGTGACAGAGCCTCCTTCTCCCCTCTGTGCATTGTGTAGGACAGCCATGTTTTCAGAGAATAATGTAGAACGTGGAGACACGGTGCTGTTGATAATCTGAAATGGAGGCGTAATGCACTGGGAGTAATCTCTGCTGGAGGTGAATTTCCTTACTTTATCTTACTGGCAATATTCATCTGTTGTATGGTTTTGTTATTTTGCTTTTTACTCTAAGCTATGTACTGTTTCTGTCTTCTAGTGAGTAGTTAATGTAGTTTGGTATGAAGTATTTTATATTTTTATTTTAAAAAGAATTAAAGGCAACCCAAGAAAAATACAGGCATGCAGTTTTGAATTGCATGCAGCACTGACATAGTGATCTAGACATGGTAAGTCTGCTTAGTTATTCCACATGTTTTCCTTGTTTCTCTCTGACACTCAAGCATGAAGATTTTAATGCTGTAGCTACTTGTAAAGTGAAATGTCATCTAAGTCGTTACCATGATTTTTGCTGGGTATGTGCAATATATGAATTTAAATGCTAATGAGTCGATTTTATTTAAAGTGTGTTGCCTTGAAAAGTTTCTTTAAAAATAACAAAACTGAACAAACCTTCTTCCTTTAAAGATTATTGGTATGTGATACCAATTAAGCTTCATATTGGGACAGGACATCTACCTACAATTCAATTGTATCTGTATTTTTCATCATTTGCTACCTGCTTTCTCAGGTGTTCACAAAATACTACCTCTATTATGATACATTGTACTTTCAATGTGCTGGCTTAATGATTTCATTGCTATGTGATAGCTTTCAAATGGATGGGAAAACAAAAATACATTCTGCTCATTAAAGGGTTGTGTACCAAGTTCAACTTCATTAGTTTTGATTAGGACTGAGTTGGTGCCATCTGTGCTGTCAGTATTGTACATCTTTCACAGAAAAGATGAGAGATTTGAAATCCAATTCTCTCATGGTGTATTGCACTCTTATTTTGTGTGGTTTTGTACAAAATTAACTTGGCTGGATTCCAGTTCTTTGTAGCTGAGGTTTTTATTTTTGGCTTCAGTTACCTGGCAGTGAAGTATTTGGGCCAAGTTATAATCTTATGTGCCTGGCTGGTTACCGTGTAATTTACTTTTTCTTTTTAAAGCTTCAAGTGTGTTGCTTTCAGTGCCTTTTCAAAAATAGTAAGAACCTCAGTATGTTATCACTATGTTCAGAAGTACATGAAATACATTTAAAACCATTTAAAGGAAGAAAATAAACCAGCATTGATTGTAGAAATGCAGACAGTGTTCTTGAGTAGAGAGCTAACTAGTGAAAGAAGAGTTGTTATGGGGAGCACCAGGTGAAGGTAGGAGGCACTTAAAACTCATTACCAACTTATAATAAATGTAATCAGCTACCAAGAGTGAGGTAAACCCCATCTCTTTATTGTTTACAGATAACCATTCCTACAGTGCTTCATAAGATGAAATTCCTTGGAATTTTTATTTATTTATTCATTTGATTTATTAATTGAGAGAAGTGAATGTAACAGATACATTCTGGGAGATTTTGTGTAAAACCTAGTAATGCATCATGCCAGATCCTTCCTGAGTTCTCATTTTGTGAAGCAGTTTCTGTGCTAAGTGTTTTTTCCAGTACTTTCAGTTGCAAAGATCCTTAAACTTTGTCCTACATGAAATATTATGTGGCACAGAACTGCTGCTTTTTACAAAGCTGATAGATAGAGAGTTCTTTGATAGCTTAAACTGACATAAATTGGGGTGGCTGCAGTCCTGACCTCTTGCCTGCCCTGAATGACTGTTTTTACCTCCTCTGCTTTTCCATTGCCACTGGAGCTCGTGAGCAGCCAGGAAGAGACATCAGGGAGCTGACCTGGATGGAAATTAATGATGTATTTTCCTCTGGGGTAGCTATGGCCTAGATTAGTTCAGCGTATGATCAGATAAGTAGTGGTACTGGCTTAAGGAAGTGTTGTAGATGCATAGCTAAAAGGAGGAGCAGAACAAGGCTGTGGCGATTACTGTGTGCTATAATGCTGTGATACAATGTCTTAGAAGTAGATGGCTCATTGAGGTAGAGGTTAATTTGCCTTTTGGCTTGAAGTTATGCTCAGTGTGTTTGATCCCCTTAATTTCAGATAGGATTATAATTTCTTTTTCAGGCTAAAATATCATTGCTTGGCCTCACAAAATTAGTTCTGAAGTTTAAAACACACCTCTACAAGTTATTGACCCTAGTTTTTATAAGTGGCCATGCACATTGGAGATGCACAGTTTTCCATAATGGCAGTTATATTGTTGTAAAGGAAAAGATTACTTTTCATCATTCATGTTACAGACATACCCATTGAGGTCTTGAAAGATTTTAGTAGTTTTGCTGACAGAAAGTAACAGCAGAACCCAGGCAATTTCTTTAGTGACTTCAGGCATCCCTTGGTGCCCTCTCTAATCATAGAATCATAGAATACTCAGGGTTGGAAAGGACCTTAAGATCATCTAGTTCCAAACCCCTGCCATAAGCAGGGACACCTCACACTAAACCGTGCCACCCAAGGCTTCATCCGACCTGGCCTTGAACACTGCCAGGGATGGAGCATTCACAACCTCCCTGGGCAACCAATTCCAGTGCCTCACCACCCTAACAGGAAAGAATTTCTTCCTTATATCCAATCTAAACCTCCCCTGTTTAAGTTTGAACCCATTACCCCTTGTCCTGTCACTACAGTCCCTGATGAAGAGCCCCTCCCCAGCATCCCTATAGGCCCCCTTCAGACACTGGAAGGCTGCTATGAGGTCTCCACGCAGCCTTCTCTTCCTCATGCTTCCTCATGAACAGCCCCAACTTTCCCAGCCTGTCTTCGTATGGGAGATGTTCCAGCCCCCTGATCATCCTCGTGGTCCTCCTCTGGACTTGTTCCAACAGCTCCATGTCCTTTTTATGCTGAGGACACCAGAACTGCACACAATGCTCCAGGTGAGGTCTCATGAGAACAGAGTAGAGGGGCAGGATCACCTCCTTTGACCTGCTGGTCATGCTCCTTCTGATACAGCCCAGGATACGGTTGCTTTCTGGGCTGCAAGCGCACACTGCAGTTGGCTCACATTCATTTTCTCATTGACCACCACCCCCAAGTCCTTCTCCACAGGGCTGCTCTGAATCTCCTCTTTGCCCAACCTGTAGCTGTGCCTGGGATAATGTTACAGACTTCTTAAAATGTGAGCTTTAGACAATTCCTGGATTCAAAGAATGCTGTTAGTTCCATTTTATTTTCGCTATCTGGAATAAGTCCCTTATTTGGCTTTCTCCCTTTGTCTTTGAAGAGATGGATGGTGACTTGCTTTGCCCAACTCATGTGTCCATAGTGCTCAAGCTGTAATTGTTGCCTGTTCATTAGCAAGAGATTCTCTCCTGTCCCTTTTACAGAACCAGCTGTAAATTAATTAGTCAGCCTAACAAAGCATGAAGAATTATTGGCCTGCAAATTGACAGTTAAATACTTCAGGGTTTGGTGTTTTGGGTTTGGGTTTGGTTTGGTTTGTGGTTTGGAAGGCATGCTTTGTGGAAGACGTGCTTGTCTTCCTAAAAAACCTCTGCAACGTCGATGTGTTTCTTAGTAATCCACTAGGAAATAAGCGTGAAAAATATCTTTGAAAGATGCATTTACTTTGCACCTGCAGTAAGAATAATGCACTGCAGACTGTATTTAAAATGTCTGTTCATTGTACTTTGAATGTAACATTTTTGTGTCAGTTACCAGTTTTATATTACTTCCTGGAGACTGAGACTTCTACCAACTCTAAACACCACACCTGATTTACTGCCTGTGATCATCCCAGTGTCAGTGATGAGTGGGAATGTTACCTTAACCCATACTAGTGTAGTTTGTGAATGTTTTCTTCCTTATTTTTCTTCCTTGTTTTTGTTCAGAGGTTTCCCAGTACTGCTGGGTTTCTCCCATCGTTCCATGAATTATTGATGAGGTCTGCTCTTGGAGCATTTGTTCATAATGAATAATTTCAAAGACAAATAAAAGACCCCTCTACAAATTTAATGTATTGTCCTTTTTAGTGTGTTATATTGCTTTCTTGGAATGGTGCACCAGGAAAAAAATTCAAAGCAAAGTTTTATTCATTATGTCTATTTCTTCTATGAAGCTGCAATATATGACATATCTAGGATGACTAAGAATGATAGGTGATTATGTGATTTGTAAATGGAATGACAAATACTTTTTTTAACTTAGTATTCTGTATATTCTGTATATTAGCATTTTGGGTTTATATGTTAAAGGACATAAAAGCAAGAGAGAGTAGATCAGGAAGAACTACAAGAAATTCTATGCTTAGAAGTAAAAAAGCTTAGTTTAAGAAATAGTCAGAAGAAATAATACTTTGATAATCACAGAATCATAGAATAGTTAGGGTTGGAAAGGACCTTAAGATCATCTAGTTCCAACCCCCCTGCCATAAGCAGGGACACCTCACACTAAACCATGCCACCCAAGGCTGCATCCAACCTGGCCTTGAACACTGCCAGGGATGGAGCACTCACAACCTCCCTGGGCAACCAATTCCAGTGCCTCACCACCCTAACAGGAAAGAATTTCTTCCTTATATCCAATCTAAACCTCCCCTGTTTAAGTTTGAACCCGTTACCCCTTGTCCTGTCACTACAGTCCCTAATGAAGAGCCCCTCCCCAGCATCCCTATAGGCCCCCTTCAGACACTGGAAGGCTGCTATGAGGTCTCCACGCAGCCTTCTCTTCCTCAGGCTGAACAGCCCCAACTTTCCCAGCCTGTCTTCATATGGGAGATGTTCCAGTCCCCTGATCATCCTCGTGGTCCTCCTCTGGACTTGTTCTAACAGTTCCATGTCCTTTTTATGTTGAGGACACCAGAACTGCACACAGTACTCCAGGTGATGTGCCTTTTTTACTTTAAATTATGATTGGCTTATTTTCCCTGCAAAGAGTAATATTTTCTCATTAATGTAGTTACAATCTAAATATGTTTAGATAAATTATATGATGGGCCTGAGAATTTGGAAGAATCAGTACTATCAGACTGCAGTCCATTTTCTTATAAGCCAAAGTTTTGATTCATGTATCATGATAGGTTGTTTTTTCCTCTTTGTAGCTCAACCTAAATTGTGCTTCATGGAGGAAGAGATAACCATTAGGTCAGCTGAGAAATATGCTGAGTTGACATGTCTCCTGGACATCGTGAACCACCAATTTTTGTGCATGTTATTAGAAGAAAGGTGGAAACACCATCTGCTCTCTTCTGGGTTGAAGTTGTCTTCGAGGCTGAAATCAGGAGTACTAAATGTGTAGTGTGCTTTTTTTTTTCTTTCTGCCCACGACTTTGATTTGTAATGAGCACTTCAAATAGTAAAGTATATGAAGTGCCCTAAGGTAATTTAAGACTTGCAATCGTGATGGTTTAGATCTGGGAGATCTCTGGAGTTTCAAACCTGGAACCTTACCTTCCACACACTTTTTTTTTTTAATTTTCCTATTACTCAGACTTCTCTTTTTTTATATGTGACTGACCCTGCTGCTCAGATTGGGCAGAACTTTTAGGTCATTTTTCTACTTCTTGCTTTGCAACAGCAAATATAGCTGCAGGAGAACTGTTAAATTTTAAATCTGTCTTCAGGCTGAACTTCTCTATTTTGTCTTTTTTTCCCCTATAACACAAAATGTGGCTGAACTAAAAATAGAGGTCTGTGAACTTTAATGTTGTTAACTGCTGATTGAACCACTGTCGCACTGCATTGGTTCTTAAGGCCAACAATGTACAGAGAGATTTAGTGGGGTTACAGTGTTAGGAAAAAGCTTTTTCAGTTATAAACCTGGCATTATCTGTTAAATGACTACCCTACTGTGGGACACATTGTAATTTGTTTATATAAATTTTCATTATTAGTAAGATACTGTAGTTTTTTGATGGGTTTGAAAAAAATCATGCATTAAGTCAAACACTTTTGCAGTCTTTGAAGATAAAATATTTGCCGATTAAGATAAAACTTGGGGAAAATGGTAGCTGTCATATAGAAGAGGACTAAGCAAAATAACAGTGTGGGAGACTCCAGGTGCTTCCTGCACTTGCATTCTTTGTTCTGCCTGTAAATAGCAATCTATGTTCATGCTTACTGATTCTTTGCATAAAAAGTTGCAGGTACTTAATGGAAAACTTGTACCATATTCTGTTCAGACTTATATCTGGTTTTAAGGTTTTTTGTTGTGTTTTCAATCTTTTATATTCTATTTTGACAGACATCTATATCGTGGGATATTAATGTCTTCCCTCTGCTTAATCTGTCTGTGAGAGTCTGTAACCCACTTGTCTTTAACAGCAAATTTATTTTTCGGTCTTGATCTTGAGAACATGAAAGTGCCGATAAGACTCAATATTGCTAATGTCCTGATCAATATTTGTTCTACCTGTTAGGATAATTTGTTTAGTTTTTGTAAGAATAAAGTAACTTAGATTGATTACTAGATGAGGTACACCTGCCTTTTGGCTCATATTTGTAAAGCAGTCTGGGGAGTTTTACAATTCCAGAATCCACATTGAGACTGTTCACCATAATGCTGCTCTGTGCTAGTTAGCATATCCCAAAAGATATGTGGGTCTGTCTTCCACTAAGCTGGTCCTTTGACTGGTAGAACTGTTTTTTGGTTTGTTTACATTGTTTATTTGTCAGCAGTAAGAATAACTCTTGCAAAGTAGTTTTTTCCTTATGGTTCAGTATGTATTTATATATATATTTATATGTATATATATACTTATATATATTATATGTATATATATTTATATGTATATAAATACAAATGAATATATTTGAGAAGCATGTGATGTTCTTCAGGGCTTCATCCTCTGACCATGCTGTATGCTCCTTGACAGTGATGATATACATATTCCTACAAACCTATATGGTATTTAGTTTTAAAACGGTAATAAATCGCTTTTTACCTTCTAGATTGAACTTCCTATGTTGAAAATTGTAAAACATGGATGAATTTTTATGAGCCAAGTGGTCCAAAGTAATATAGGCTTTTAGTCTGTAAGCCCATAGATACCTAAGAGGCTGTGTAGTATTCCAGAAGGAACACCGTCTGAAAATAGAAAAAAATATAAAGAGAATGTGGCTGATAAATATTACCTACATGGAAATATGGATGTTACATATAAATGAATGGAAATGGATATATAAATGGATGTTTGTTGTTACAGAAATGTAGATGCAAAAGAAGCTATCTTTATTTGCAGTATTCTCTTATATTAATTTATATACTTCTAAGTAGATCTTTTGATTAATATTTCTTTCAATTTGCAAGTTAACAATTGTAAATGGTGGTAAAAGTGGCAAATACTATTAAAACACTGTAAGTGTAAAGCATAAGAGTGCCAAGGTCAAATAGGCAAGGAATTTCACATTATAACCAGATGAGATCTGAAAGTGTCTATTAAGAAATGTGATGGTGAAGTATAATGGAAGGTATATAATGCTTGTCAGAAAAAGTAATGAAAACGGCCTGAACATTTGTTATCCATATTCTTTTTGGTCATACCTGTAAGTATCCAGATTAGAAAGTAATACAGTGTATACAGTGTATTTTTCAGTCTCACTTTCTGTCTGTGGTAATTAAGTAATTATTGTGTACAAGTAAGCAGTAATATTCAAAAAAGCCACTATCCACTTTAGTCCATAGTAGATAAGCAACTTTAAGAAGTTCTCTTAAAGATCTACTATCAGCTGCATATTGCAGGAGTTAAAGAATTCTTAAAACACTATAATTGTTTTAATAGTCAAGTATATGCTTATAATACTCAAAAAGGAAAATAATCCTTTCATCTATCTAATAGCTGTAACTAGCCTTTATGAAGTTCCATAACCTGCATATAATAAAACTAACTTGGATTTTCTTCCAAACAGTTTTTCATTTATTTAAATGAAGATAAGCTATTTGGTTTATAGCTTCCTTTTATAAGTTAATGAGAACTAAATACTATCTACCAAGCACTTGTCTCCCATCCTGCATCTTGTTTTGTTTCTTAGTCCTCTCCATTTCACCACCTCTTCTTGTCTTCATTTCTGTCCCTTCTTTTTAATTGTTTCCCTTTCTCACACTTTAGATTTTAATCTCTCCTGTGTTTCATTCCCTGCTTGCTGCTCATTGTCTTTTACGCAGTGAGAATCTTGACACAACTTTTTTTTCCAGTGTTGTGGTTTAAGTCCAGCTGGTAACTCAGTACCATGCAGCTGCTTGCTCACCTCCTTCTTCCCCTTTCCCTGGGTAAAGGGAGAGGGGAGAACTGAATGAATGTAAAACCCACAGGTTAAGATAAGAACAGTTTAATAACTGAAGTACAATATAATACTGCTACTAATAGCAATGATAATGGAAATAACAAGGGGAGAGAATATAAAAGTAAAAGGAGAAAAGAAAAAAACCCAATAAACACAGATGATACACAGCGCAATTGCTCACCGCCTGCTGACTGATACCCAGACAGTTCCCAAGCAGCAATTGGCCCTTTCTGGGTAACCCCCCAGTTTATATCCTGGGCATGATGTGCTGTGGTATGGAATGCCTCTTTGGGTAGTTTGGGCAGGTGTCCTGTCTCTGCTCCCTTAGGGCTTATTGTGCCCCTCCTCACTGGCAGAGACTGAAAAGTCCTTGGTCAGGGTAAGCATTACTTAGCAACAACTAAAACATTATTAACAGCATTATTCTCAGTGTAAAGCCAAAACACAGCACTGCATCAGCTACTAAGAAGAAAATTGTCCTGCCTGAAATCAGGACACCCATTTTGCTGTTGACCAGCCTGTTATAAGTACATTTGGGAAGTACGCAAGCTCATTTAACCACAAGTTGGAGCCTCTTTTTCATTTCAGGCAAATATACGTATAATGGAGTAACAAAAATTTCACAAAAAGTATTTTGTCTGGAAAGCTAAGAGTTAAAAAAAAAAGAGGAGGAAAAGGTAAATCAAGATTACTCCTTCACTGTAACCTTGTCACTATATGTTATCCTTCATTATACAGCAAAAATGTGCTTGCAGTTGCACAGCTCTGTGCTTGCAGATAGCAGCTTTAACTTGATCTGTCTTGATTTGTAAGGAGTGATTTTTGCTGGCAGTTTTGAGAAGGCCTCAGAAGTCCCAAATACCTTCCTTTCCAGCCAGGCCTGCTGAGCCCTGTGGGAGGTACCTTTTGTTTCTTTCCAGTTTTCTGTCATACCTGATTACAGGATGCCTGTTTTGTTACTGCTTCTGCCAATATCTTTTCAGGTGTTCTTAGAGGTGGAAAGGATATGGTGATATGGGAGTTTAATTTTCCAGGGCTTTTTTGTAGGTGGGTTTTGGGCTTCGGCAAGGCTTTGCAGCAAAACTTTGTGTGTGAGAGTTAACTGTGTATACAATCTTACATTAAAAATGAGGAAGTAGTTTTCGTTCTAGTAACATGGTAAACAAATCCTCCAAGCTATAAAATTGTGACCCTTGAAAAAGACTCATGAGAAAATACACTTCAGTCCAGCTGTGGGGTGTTGTCTTGGTGTGGTGGTGTTTAAACTTCACCAGTTTAGTCTTACTTAAATGTTACGTGGCTCTTGGCTTTTAATGTAGACCTGAATAACAGAACTCAGCCATGTTACAACTGCAAGTGCATGTAGTGTTAAAATCAAGCACTGTCTCATGGTATTTTTTCAGAAATATCCCTTATATGAAGGGGCTATAGTCTCTGTGGTTTGTTTTCATTTTATCATTACAGCTTTGTTTTATTCTTCCATGCCTTAGGGTTTATATAGAATTGAGTTAATTGCATCTTTTGATGCCTTCATGTGTCTCATGGTTATTTCTTTCTTATGGGATAGGAGATCATTGATTTTCCTATTTGTATTGCTCACTTAGAATTAACATATTTAAACAGTTTCACTTTTGTCATGGAGAGTGTACTCATAGGCATTTGCAGGAGCTCAAGTTTCCTACAGACAGTGCTGAGATAATCAATGTGATCAAGCAAATGCCATTTTATTAGACAAAGTGTTAACCTTATATAGAGATTCTAAGCACAGCTACAGTGATTTGGCAATTGTTGATTGGGCACCTTAACCCTTAACAATACCATGATTGGATAACGCTGTCCTGGGAGCTCGACCTTCAGAATTTCTCAGCTCCTTTTCTCTTCTGCTTACTTCTGCAGTCTAGCAGCTGGTGTTTCTTTACTCCCTCATCCATGACCTTTAGTTTATCTTGACTACGTGACTATTCTCATGCAGGCTGCCTTACACCAAGGCCTCTGGATTGCTCGCAAAATGTCCATTGTCACACAGCCTGTCCACGGACATTGACAGAAATTTTGTTCATATGTTACTTCTGAAAACAAAGGGATTCAGTAAAAGATCATTATGAAATAATGGTTTTATCTGTAAACTCAGATAACTTTTCCATCATAATCAGCATAATTGGAATAACTAAACTTAATCATGAAATAAGAGGTGGATATAGGCTCCCTTGGTTTCTTATGAGGAGAGAGAACAGCTGAAGTATCCCTGTTATCTGCTTAGTCCTATACAGTGCCTATATAAAATGCTTGGAAAATGTTTAGGTACACTAAAAAGTAGTGTATGAAAACCTGGTAACATCTGCAATTAAGTTAGGGTTATTTTTGTGCACTGTGGTGTCCTTGCACTGTCTGGTCTTTTTTGTTATGACCCGTATGTGACCAGATAAATACTTTCTAAGGTCAGTACTGTATTGATCTGAATCTTTGGAGGCACTGAATCTGAAGTGAATTTCAGTTTTCAAACAAAAAGAATGAACTAGATCAAGATACAAAAGCAAAAATTAGCTTCTTTTGAGCATTTGCACACAGCCTCATAGGTCCCAATTACATGCATTGCTCTATAGCATGGCGCTTACTTTGTCATGTGCAATAGTTACACTGTTGTCTCTCAGATGGGAAGAGTGGCAATTCAGGGCATATGCTGAATTCAGAAATCACTGTAAATGCTGGTTTTGCTTGAGAATTAGAGGCACAGTTAGAATGAGCTAGTTTGCATACTAGTTTCTACCACCCTAGGGGCAGATTGACCAGAATGCAGCTTTTTAGAAAAGGACCTGAGAGTCTGGAGGACATCAATTTGAACAGAAGACAGCCTTGGGCCTTTGATGCATAGACCAGTGGTATGATAGAATCAACTTATGTTAGGAAAGTGTCAGGATGATGGAGCTAGGTTCTTTTCAGTGATGTCCAGTGATAGGACAAGGGGCAGTGGGTGTAAACTGGAGCATAGGAGGTTCCATGTGAACATCAGGAGAAACTTCTTTAGATNTAGGTTCTTTTCAGTGATGTCCAGTGATAGGACAAGGGGCAGTGGGTGTAAACTGGAGCATAGGAGGTTCCATGTGAACATCAGGAGAAACTTCTTTACTGTGAGAGTGACAGAGCACTGGAACAGGTTGCCCAGGGGGGTTGTGGAGTCTCCTATGTTGGAGATATTCAAGGCCCGCCTGGACAAGTTCCTATGTGATGTACTCTAGGTTACCCTGCTCTTGCAGGGGGGGTTGGACAAGGTGATCTTTCGAGGTCCCTCCAACCCTTAGGGTTCTGTGATTCTGTGATTAGGAGGTGGGTTGACAGCAGGTTGAGTGAGGGGAGCCTTCCCTGCTGCTCAGCACTGATGAGTCCACACCCGGAGTAATGGTTCTAGTTCTGGGCTCCCAAGTATGAGAGAGACATGGACATACTGAAAAGGTCCAGTGAAGGGCCTGAGAAGGTGAAGGGACTAGAGCATCATTCCTATGAGGAAAGGTTGAGAGCTAGAACTATTCAGCCTGAAGCTAAGAAAATTCAGTGGATTTTATCAATGTGTACAAATACCTAAAGGGAGGCTGTAAAGAAGACAGTCAGGCTCCTCCATAGTGGTGTCCAGCAAGAGAAGCGGAGACAATGGGCACAAAGGAGGCTCCATTTGAGCATAAGGAGAAACCTTTTTACTGTGAGGGTGAGCACTGTTAGAAACATTCAAGAGCCATCTAGACATGGTCTTGGGTGACCAGCTCTAGGTTGCTGTGCTTGAGCAGGTAGGTTAGACCAGATGATGTCTGGACATCCCTTCCCACCTCAAAAATTTGTGATTCCCTTCCAGTATTTTTCCTTATTCATTTGTCTAAAATTGTATTAAAGACTTCTAAGTAATAAGCTCAGATATTGACAACATAACACTATTGATGACTAGGCAGCTTCTGCTTAAACTTAATTTTAGTTATGTGTAGTACTGTTAGGTGAATGTGCTGTGTTCCTTCTCCTTGTAACTGAGAGAAGATTTGAGGAAACAGTTAAGTGAGATATCTAGTCTCCCTGTATCAGCATCTTTAAATTGCTTACGTCTACGAATCATCTTGCAGCAAATTCCAGAGCTGCATTTGCAGTACACACCACCTGTAGTGGCAGTGGTGATTGCTCAGGAGAGACCTGGATGACTAGAGTTCCCATGGCTGCCTTCAGTGCTCTGAAGGATCCAGTGAGGAGATGTACATCATGTTGTCCAAATTGTAGATAAATAGAACTTAAAATTATTTTAAAACCAGCAACAAAATAGAACAAAACATTAGAGGCAATGATATATTAGCCTTATATAACTTCCTTTAGCTCACAGAATCGCAAAATTGCTAGGGTTGGAAGGGATCTCTGAAGATCATATAGTCCAACCCTGCTGCACAGGAACGTGTCTAGGCAGATTTTGAATGTCTCCAGAGAGATACTCCATGACCCTCATAGGCAGCCTGTTCCAGTGCTCTGCCACCCTCAGTGTAAAGTTCTTCCTCATGTTGAGGTGAAACTTCTTATGTTATAGTGTATGGCCATTGCTCCTTGTCCTGTCACTGAGCACAACTGAAGAGAGTCTGGCACCATCCTCTTAACACCCACCTTTGAGGTATTTATAGGCATTAATGAGAGCCCCTGACAGTCTTCTCCAGACTGAACAGGTCAACTACCACAATCTCTCTTCATAGGAAAGATGCTCCAGTTCTCTGATCATCCTCACAGGCCTCTGCAGGACCATCTCCTGTAGCTCCTTGTCTTTCTTGTATTTGAGGAGCCAGAACTGGACACAGTACTCCAGATGTGGCCTCACTAGGGTCAGATAGAGGGGTAGAATCACTTCCCTCAACCTACTGGCAGCATTCCTCACAGTGCACCCTAGGATGCTGTTATCCCTCAGGATGCAAGTATAATGTTATGGTGTCTCCATAATTACTTCTGTGTTAGGTATAAAAGTGCTTGACACACATTAATTGCTTATTTGTGGATGTTACCACTCCAGATTTACAAATGAAGGACTTGATGGTCAGAAGTAATACACACTATGCAGGTCATCCACAGAGGCAGGCATGAAAACCCTATGCTTTTATTTCTGTCCTTTTCCCTTATCTGCATCTGTCTGACCTGCATCTTCTGTAATGTACTGTTTCCTCAGGCTGAAATAAAGACTTTAAGATCTTGTCAAAAAGTGATTTTGGTCTTATATTCTTCCAAGGAGCCAGACTCTTCGGTCTTACAGTCTGATGTCAATGCTGAGTGATAGAAGGGCTGTCAAGTCAACAGATCAACCAGATTTTGGATTTCTAGTATAGAGTAGGTTATACAGAGCTGCTTGTTCTTAATAGTTCTGGAAGATGAGTGGTTCAAAAAAGTACACACCTCTAAAGAACATAGTGTCTTCACAGTAAAGAAAATGTAAAGGTGATGTTTTCACATCAGGTGTTAAAATGAAGGCATCCAGGATATCAAGTGACTGCTTGCATTATTGTAGCTGTTGTTAGGGAGTAGATTTGGGAGGTAACTGACTTGTCATTTTTTACTTATTGTAAACATTACAGCCGACCATAGGTCTTGGTGAAGTGTTTCTGTCTGGATTATTGCAAGAACTCCATTGTTTAAGAAAATGAGGAACAGGCATTTCCTTTTTGAAGGAATAGTCTGTGCACTTCAACGACTACAAGCTTAAAAAGCTTTTTAAAATCAATATATTGGCAAATCTTTTTGCGCATTGTGCTGCAAGGCATTTCCTCCTTGTTAAAAATCAGCATGACTGAATCAGATAAACTTCCTTGATATTACAGCATTTTTCTTTTAATTAACATTTTGCCAGCAGCAAGCAATACATATGCGGAAGGTTAGGGTGTGCTAGGAGGCTCTGTGTAGTTACGAGTTTTGTTAGAATTCTTTCTTAGACCTGGAGTCACTCAACTTGTAAAGGAAAGGTCAAGAAACTCTGGAAAGCAACACTTAATAGGCCTGCTACGCTGATCATGTCGTCTTTTGATTGCAAAAGTAGGTTTAATTTCAGAATTCTTAAAAATGTGTTAAAAGAAATGCTGGTTACACAGACATCTTACTCGGTCAGCGATGCTGCAGGAAAGTAATCTTTTAAGACTTAAGTTTTTAGTGAAGTTTGCTTTATACAGATTTTTTTTTTAAGCAGTCAAGGATTCAAATATACCACCTTTTCCATTGTCTGTAAACAGTTTGCCATCTCATACTGGTGCAGTTAAGTATTGTTTGTTGGAAGCAGGCCTTACCTTTCCAACTGCTTCTGGAAATTACCCAATGAATTGGTGGTAGAGTCAGAAATATCTGAATTTCAAATTAATCACAAAGATTAATCACAAGAACATTTTTTTCCACCTATTGCAAATGCAGTTGTGTGTCTAAAAGAGGAGACATAATCAGAAACCTAATCTAAAAATTAGCAAACCAGAAGGAAATTGGACAAAATTAACTTGCTACATAGATAAATCTGTGGGTTACCTTTTTACTTGTCTGTTTATGAGATAGAGCCTATACACATTTCAGGGAAAAAAGATGACAATGAGTAAACTGAATAACTTGCTTTGTACTTAGTCTAATATATATCTTCATGTCCCCTGGAGAGGCCAACCTTCCTAAGTAACAGCTGTTAAAAAGACGAGCAAACCCAAGACAAAATCCAGTGCTTAAAAAATTCTTACCAACCTTTACCAGAAGAATGCTGGATATGATATCTGTTAACGATCACATTACTCAAATGAAGCCCCCAATATAATAAATTAGAAATTAAAATAATATCTACAAACAAATGTGCATTGGCCTTCGTGCAAACTATGCATCATATGGGCAAAAAACCCAAACCAGCAAACCCCATTAGCTAGTGTACAGAGCACCTTATCTCCTGTGGAAGATCAGTGTTTAAGAGTAATTCTGAATTCACAGCATAGCATGCCAATGGCAAAACATTGAGCTTGATGCATTCAAAAGTTGAGCTCTTGCCCAGCAGCACAAACAGCAATTTAATTCTGACAACATCTTCCACAAAGGATATGGCAGAGCAAGGAGAATAAATTATGTATCTGTAGCAGTCAAGAGAGGGAGAGTGTATAGAATAGGAAGAGAAGGGAAAAAAATGTGAAGACAGTAAAGGTCATGGATATTTTTTGTTTTTCAGAACATGAGCATGCATGCAGAATTGATCGGTTTGTGTCTGGTCTAATTTTGCTGTGATTTTTATAGAAAAATGTCATCTCCTCTGTTGCTGGTTGATGGCTCAACCCTGTTAAGTTCTGAGTTGTTTCTTCCATACCTCTGTGACTGCTACAGTATCACTTTCTTTATTGTAGCTACATAAGGAATAGTATTTACATGGGTATCTTTGTTATTCTAGTACTACCTGTTTGTTCTGTGTAGTCTTAAAGAATCTTGGAGTTGTGCTTTGCTGTGGCCCAAGTCTACCTTGTCCAGCATCTTGTAGCTGAAAACTCTCAGCACCATCCTCTGGGAGAGTTAAAAACTTCATGCTGGTCAGTTGGTCAGTGTGTCCTCATCAGGGCTGCTCCTCCTTCCAAACAGTTTTAGGATTGAAGTGCTAAAAGAAATGCAATGGCAGCCTTTCAAAATGAGCCTTGTTCCCCATTTCCTTGCCACTCATATGAGTGATTATGTAAATAATAGAACAGTTCAAAACACCTTTTGGACAATCCAGTCCCAGTTGTACTGTATCTATAAAAGATTAGAGTCCCATCCCACAAGGTGTTTAACAATTAGAGAATTGGGTATTTAGAAGTGATGAGTGATTTTGTGTTTCTAGTTTAAAAATGAGCATGTTGTAGATGCTTTCCTAAGGACCCTGTCTTGAAATTCTCAAAATTTGAGTCATGAGCAGCTGCCTACTACCTTGTCAGACACAGCTTGAGAATAATAGGACATAATCTGCTAAAAGATGTCTACTTCCTTGGGCAGTACATACAAATCATACTGTTTTCATATGTAAAGGTATGTGATAAAGCCGAACTTGAAGGAGTTTAAGATTAGAGATAAGCTTTTGGAAATTAAGTACAATGTGAAAATTGGTTACTCATATGAATAATGATACAGTCTTGATCATGCATAATTCTGTGGTTTTGGGTTGTCTTCTTCCCAGGATCTTTGTCTTGTTATATACAGAATAATGGAGTTTATCTAATGAGCAGCTTTTTTTTTCCCCCCTTTTTTTCTTTTTTTAGTTTTTCGTCTGTCTTTCTTCCCCCTTACTGTTTTCATTGTGTAACCCTGTGCCTTACTGTGAACCACACAGATCAGGATTTGAGGGTGAAGTTATTTTCCTCTTCAGCTTTTCTGCAAGACACATTGCTACAGTATTTCAGTGCTTCAGATGTTAATTGATTTTCATAACACCCTACTGAGACTGGGAATTACTATTAACCAGGGGAGTGGAGCACAAGGAGATTGAGGTCAGAAGTACTACGCAGTTTGAATGCCAGGCTTGAGACACTTGTGACCTGTTTTTTCTGGGTTGGGGATTTTTTTTGTTTAGTATTCACATAAAACTCTTGAATTCACTTAGTTGCAACTGTAAGGAATTCTGCATTTCTCCATATTGAGTCAAACCCAGCATCTTAATAGTTGAAAATAGCAATGTTAAGGAGTTAGTATTCCAATACAGTTGCTTCACAGTTGCGGATGCTTAGTTGTTTTACAAGTGAGATGACTGAAAGTAGAGAGCTTGCTCAGTAGGATGTCAGCTGTCATATAGTTGACATACGAAGATAATTCTTTTCCTCAGTAGAATATTGTTTCTCTGAGTTGGCAGCACAAAAATGATTAACAGAAGTGAGAAATATCATTAGAACGCTGAATGCTTTGAAAGCCATTTCTCCTTCCCTTTTTTTCATAATAAATTAACTAATCATGACTTTCTGAAGAGCAACGATCCTCTGAAAACCTGAGTTAGGATAACTGTAAACTCATCAGCTGTGGTTCTGAGAACAGTGCCATCAACAAACTCAATCTGGAAAAAGGTAGAAACATAGCCAATTTTTTAAAATACATTTAAGAAGTAATTCTGCATAGATTTTCACTCTAGATTGATTTCTTGTTTTTCTTAGATCATGGGTTTATTGTATTTCAGGTGGATGTTGTCTTTTGAGAAGGAGTTAATTCTCCTGTGTTTCAGCTAAATTTTATTTTGGGTCCATTTAATTGTTTTTCTTCAGTTTTTTAGAAGCATCTGTTGTTACTAACACTGAATGAAGACTCTGCTTCAGGCTCCTTTTAACTCAGTAAAAGTTAATTTGCATTTTGCCTTTACACATATCTTTGGTCCTACCTCAGACATCTACTTTGTCAACTTCTGTGTGCTCAGTTGTACACTGGCCTCTCAATTAATGACAGAAGTTCAGGGAAGTCAAATACAATCTCCCAGCTTGACAGAAAAGTGATATATGTGTGCTGGATGTGGTGGTCTGCCTGTAACTCCCTTTAAAATGCCTATGTCTTTTCAAATTTTTGCTGAAGAATTAACATAACAGTTATTTATAATGAACTTTGTAACTGCCCTGTATCAGTAGATCTTACATGCTCTTTAAGGAATTTCTTCACAGTGTGACAAAGTTGTCAGATCAGTCTAGGAGGAAGACTGCAGTTAATCTCTCTTGTGTTTGCAAGCCATGTAAATGAAAATGTTCGTTAAAGAAATCTTAATTAGAGAACTGCTTATTATTTTTATTATTATTGTGTGTTTTGTTGCATGTGATTTAGACTGCTGTTAGTTTTGGTTGCATAATAAAAATATCACCTCCGTAAGTTTTCCTTTTCGTAGTACAGAACAATATGCCTGGTATGTTACAAATACAGATCAAATTGTTTTCTAAAGATGTACTAAAGATGTTATTCTGAAGTGAAAGGAAAGCAACAGTTGAGATCACTGAAAACTAAGACACTGTAAATGGATAAATTAATGATAGCAAAGATTCAGAGAAGTTGTGAACTTCAGGGGGAGATTTGTGAGAGAGAAAAGAGGAAGACTTATATGTGCAAGAACTGGAAGATTATGCCAGGTGCAAAGAGGGATAGGGAGAAAAGAAGAAGCCATAGTTTAGCATGGATGGTGGAAAGAATGGAAGGAAATGAGAACACAAATAAGAATAGAAGATAACTATATTTGATAAAAAAAAGAAGGTAAGTAGGTTTGATAAAAAAAAGACCACTTTTTTTTTACTTATTTGTGATACTCAGTTGAATGCTGTTCGAAAACATATTGAGGTGATGTTTATGCACATTATGACTTTAGCTATTTTGTAGCTGCCATTAAAGTGAATGGAAATATATAATGATGGGTTTTGATCTCTGGGGTAGCCTGATACAACCCAGGGTAATGTCTTCGTGTGTATTTGTTATGGATGGGCCCAAAAGGAAACTGTACTTAGTAACTGCTGTGAACTTCTGGCTAAGCCCCTGCAGGCAGCTGTGTTGCTGTATGAGAAAAAAATTTTTACAGTGAGTGTGGTAAAATACTGGCACAGGTTGCCCAGAGAGGTGATGAATGCACCATCCCTGGGGACATTCAAGGCCAGGCTGGATGTAGTTCTGGGCAACCTGGTCTAGTTGAAGATGCTCATTGCAGGGGGGTTGGACTAAATGACCTTTGGAGGTCCCTTCCAACCCAGACTGTTCTGTGATTCTGTGGCATAGGCGCACTGTAGAGTCTTTATGGCATTAGGAAACCACCTAAATTTGAGAGTTTCGTGGTTGCTGACTCCAGCAGGTATAAAGAAGCTTTTTATATGGAGAGTCGTGGATTACAAACTTCACTCTGAGGATTTCAAAGCTTTTGTGTAATAAAGATATTTTATTTTCTAACTAAAGGTGTGCAGTATTGTAAGCAATTGCTTCTTTGTCTATAGCACTAGATATGTCTAGGAAACATGATATGTCAGTTGCCTATATGTGGGCATTTCATGTAATTTTAGCTGCCTTTGTATATTAAGATCATCCACATGGAGCTTTGCAGACATGATGCAGCATTTACAGCAGACTTGTATCCTTATGCAGTAGCAGCTGCTTACCAGGCAAGATAATCGTCAGGCTTCTAAAATGCATCTGTCCTGGGTTCAGCAGTAGCAGTCAATTTTTCTCCTTCTTAGTAGCTGGTGCAGCACTGTGTTTTGACTCAGCCTGGGAACAGAGCTGATAATACTGATGTTTACTCTGACCAAGGACTTTGTGAGTCTCATGCTCTGCCAGGGAGGAGGGGAGGCCGGGAGGAAGCAGGAACAGGACACCTGACCCAAACTGACCAAAGAGGTATTCCATACCACAGCACGTCATGCCCAGGATGTAACTGAGAGTTACCCAGAAGGGCTAGAGCACTGTGGAGTTGGACTAGGTTTTGGTCAGTGCTTAGTCAGGTGGTGAGATGCTGTATTCTCTTCCCTTGTTATTTCCTTTATCATTACTACTGTTGGTGGTAGCAGCAGTGATTTGTGCTATACCTTAGTTACTAAACTGTTCTTATCTCAATCTGTGGGAGTTGCATTCTTTTGATTTCTCCTTCCCATCCCTCTGGGAGCAGGGGGAGGGCAAGAAAAGGGGGGTTGAGTGAGCGAATGAGCTGCGTGGCTGAGTTTAAACCATGACAGCATCTGAGTGTTTAGGCACCTGAACTTATACTTGGTTGCTAGTCAATGTAAAAATATAATTGAATTGGAGATGACAGCAGGGAAATATAGGAGATTCATCTGAAAGGATACAGTTTTCTGGTACTTCCTCTCTTTTTTTGTTCTTTTGAAGACCACTTAATGGTGAATGTTGAATGTTCTTAAGTAAAGTTCTAATTTGTAGTTAACACTGATATACATTTTAAAATAATACTTCTGAGCTTGCAAGAGCAACAGTCTAATTTTTATTTATTTTTTTTTTTTACTCCCTGAGATACAGTAAGCATATATTCTATGGTAAAAATGCACTTGAAATTGGATAGCTAGTAATTTCTTATAAGTTTTAAAGTTGAACTGTAAGCCTGAAGGACAGAAAATGTGCCATGTCGCTCTTCTTAAACTGTCAAATTATTGGTGCATATGAGACGGGAGGATATTCAGTTTCTTCTCAAAGCATTTTTGGAGGATGAGTCAGTAAAGGAGTTATCTAATTTATCCATGTCGACTGCACATTGAATTTTATATTCTGTTATGTTTGATTACACTGTTACTGGGCTAATACATTGGGATTTTTCTTTCTTTTCTTACAGGATTCAGCTCAAGAGAGTGTAATTACACGAGATATTCATCGCACATTTCCAGCACATGATTATTTCAAAGATACGGAAGGAGATGGTCAGGAATCTCTATACAAAATCTGTAAGGTACAGTCAGTACTCTGAATTTTAAGATGTGTTCCATATTTTGCTATGACTGTATTTTGCCCTGCTAACCATGTTCTGATCTAAGTCACTAATCAATAATATTTTAAAGCTTTATTTAGATAGCATGTGGAGAGTGTAGTGTCTCTGCAGTACTGGATAACCTGAAGTATTTTCAATAACCTTGCATTTTGCATCTCCTAAGATGCATATGAGAAAAGTTTGGCTCAAATAAGGTTTACTAAAGAGCAGTTTGATATCAGAGGTCTGCTTCAGTGTAAGCATGATGCAGTAAAGCTTTTCTTGCTTTGATGGCAGAGAGGTTTGCAACGGAAGAGAAACCCTCAGAGCAAGCTCTGCTGTGAGATTAAGCAAGAGTGTCTCTAAATAATTATCTAGGAAACAGGCCAGCTGACCATTCAACAGGCAATGTGTGTGCATAGATATTCACTCCTACCTGTCGATCACCGCTGATAAAAGAAAATTCTATTTTTTTCCAATTTGCACACGGGGAAGTTGAGGTAATAAATGAAAAGATTGGTCCAGCTTGTACAGACCTTCATTGCTTAGGAGAAATGCAGAAAGTAGAATATTGCAACAAAATAGGTTGTTCTCTGGTTGTCAGTTGCATATTTTACTGTGTTTCTGCCAGTCAGTTTTCATTTTACATTTATTTCTACATGTAGAATAAATGGTTGCCTTAAACAAAGCCATTTCCACTTCTCTTCCTTTTTCTTGTTACTCTCTTTCCATCTCCAGTTGTTCAATAGACAGAAATGATGGAGTTGTCATAACAAGTAGAAAAGAGTGTCCTGCCTTTGGAGTATAATAATGCATATTCCTCTTCTCCAGATAAATTATGTGATCATATAGATTCCTATTAAAACAGTAATTTGGATGACTTAAATATATCTATATAGTTTATATACGTTGAAGTTCACTGTCATGAGTAATTCACATTAGAAAAAAGAAAAATAAAAATAAAGGAGCACAGAGATCTTTGAACCAATTATATTGATTTCTTACCAACCTTGGAGGGCTCTAGAAGCCCAGGAAAGCAGTTCCTGTGCCAATCTTTGAAAAGAACTACTAGGACAATACAAATAATTGAGATAATTTAAGTGAAAAATGATGGAACAACATTCAACTTATCAAGAATTAAATGTGAGAAGCATGTTATAATGAATGCCTATGAGTTTACTGAAAATAGATCTTAAAGCTAATATGACAAAAATAAGATAAAGTACAGGTTTAATTGGTGAAGGTATTTTTATCAAAATCCTGTATCTCACATAGTTTGTCATGCAAAAAATGTATACATGCTGGACAAGTCAGGGCATGAACAAAATACGCATTGAAGAATTAACTGGCTAGCTATCAGTTTTACTAAACATCAGCAGTGAAAATGTATTTCAAACAAGGTGTCATGAAAATCACTTGTTCATTTGATGTACTCTGCTTAGTCACCTAGGAGAAACCAGAAAAATAATTTCTGATAAAGATGTCTTGATGAAACAAAGAAAAAGGGAATGGTAAATAATGAGATATTAAAGGATACATAGATAGTGTTTTACAGCTGCTTCAGCTGCCTTTGATTACTGTGTCTCCAGAATTAAAGTCAATTACTTCTACACTGGAAGGAGTCTGTAGAGCATGAAGAAAGGATTTGGGCAGATACTTTGGAAAGAAAAACTCTTTTTCATGTGTCTATTTTTTCTAATAAAGAGAAGAAAAAGGAATGAATCTGAACTAGAAGCAACTTTGAGGAAGTATCTGTCCAGCAGGCATTTTCACAGTGATAGAGATCTCAGACCTTCCTGGGTTTTCTGTAGTCAAAGTGAAGAATTCTGCTTGTCCTCCAAAGCTTGGAAGCCTTTTCTGTCCTCTATGGCTCTTGCAGAAAAAGTTGCTGCAGATACTGTCTTCTTTTCTAGAAGGATCTTGTAGCCCGGGAGAATTGCATCCCAACTTCCAAAGAGGAAGTCAGGCAAAATTACCAGGAGACCTGTGTGCATGAACATTTAGGTCCTGAACAAACTCAAAAAAAAAAAAAAAAAAGGAAGCCTGCAAAGGGTGTAAGCAAGACAGGCATCCTGGGTGGAATGCAGGGCAATTGTCAGAGCAGCCAGGGCGCAGCTTGGGATTTTTTTTCTTATGTGCTCATTGGTTCAAAGAAGGATTCGGGAAGTGCATCTTCCTGTTAGAGCAGCCATATCCAATCTTTAACATTGCATTATTTATAAGTTTACTGATTTTATTCTTGACAGCTTCTACCTACTTGCCAGCATTGAGATCTATGTAGATTTACAGGCAGCAACTTTTCCTTCGTCTTTGCACTGTTTCCTTAAACAGGTATGGCTCTGTTCTGCAGATGATGTTCAGTTGGGTCTGGTTTGACCTCAATTTATGGTTGGTCTGGTGAGTTTTAGAGAAATACTGTTAAAAGCTAAGCAATTTGCTTATCGACTCGTCATTCTATTAGGAAAGAAAATAATCTTTGTTGAAAGTAATATTGTGGCTTCTTTATATTACTAGAAGAACTTTTAACAGAGCTGCTGTGCACTTGTCCTTCTTCTAATATTAAAGCAAGATATTTGAAGAATGGGATTATTGAATAAGGCTAGAAAGGGTCTGTCCTCAAGTGTGAGGGTAAAAAGCTGAAGAGCATTTTCTTCATTCCCCACTGAAACGAGGGATGATCTGAGCTGTCACATAAAAATGAAACCATTAAAAGCTCACTGCCTCATTTTAACAGGTCTGTCAGTTTTAGTTCTATCTCTTAATCTCTTCTTCAGAACAGTAGGAAATCAGAAAGATGGAAATTTTTCAGTTGCAGAACATTTATGTGACAAGGTATCTAAAAATAAACTTAAGGCTGACGATGATAAGGAATGAAAAGAGTTCTAGATTATAGATTGGAGATTTCATTTGAGGACATCACATAAGATCGATTTGCAGAGAGAAAACATCTTTTGGAAAACAGTTCTTTCCTTGCAAACTTTCTGTTTAAATACTATGTGAATTCTTGCTCTGTTTAAAGAGCTCATTCGCTGCATTACAGTGTCTAACAGAATAGTACTCTTGACCTACTTCCATGCATACATATGTAGTTAACAGCTCAATGCTCCAGGGAATCAAAGCATTTGTCAGAATTGGCCCTCTCAATTGTTTGGAGTGAATGCAGTGCAGAATTTGACATGAGATGTGTTTTGTCTAATTTTGTGATTAAAGTAACTCCTATTCGACACACAACCACAGTGACTTTAGTAGGAGAAAGGGAGTATGCTTCAGGGAAGTCAGTCAGGTTAGGTAGGTCAGTGTGCTTACTGAGCAAACTGGAAAAATAATCACAATGCTTCCCTTTTCTTTTTCCAAAAATGTTTGAATTACTTTTCAAAGTTGGTGTCAGTATTTTCCAGTACACAAAGGCATTGTAGACGGATATGCGTCATTTGTATTATGACATATTTTGTTACTGAATACTTACCTCCTTGGTTGATAAAATTTGTAGTTTTTACCTAATCCCAGTCATACTTTCCTTAAGGTTTTATGTACAGGATCAGTGTGATAGCTGGTTTACTGTGAAAAGGAATACCCTATTTTGGTCATTGTTCCAATGTGTGACTGTTTGTTGGTAACCATATTAGTAGAAGGAATAATAAACAGTTTTTCTAGCAAAGCTAATACTGAACGGGCTCCAGTATGTTATTGTTTTGGGGCTTTTTTTCTGCTTTCTTTGCTGTATATGCTGAATTTGAAAATGTCTTTGAATCACTTTTCTGTGACCAACAGCTTCTATACCAGGATAAGCTGCAAATGATGGCTTATTCTTTGGGTCAGTCTTCAGCATGGCTGTCCTTTAAGCTGTTTGTCTAACTTTAATTCTTTTACTTACATTTTAATTTCAATTTCATTGCATCTTTTTTTCTTTCTTTTAACTCTCTTCTCAGCATGCACGAGTTCTTCCATATTTTTCAATCCTTAGTATCTCCTCAGATTTACAAATGGGAATTTTCCATATTTGTCGAAGTTGGTTTAATTATTTGTCAGAGAGCAGATCTCTTTCTTTCCTACAGGAAAGAAATTTACCAATTTTAGAAAAAACATAGAAGCACAAATGGAATCAGTTAAGAACTATTTTTCAGATTTTTTTTTTTTAGTTATTTTCTTTCCCCTGCATTGAAGAGTAATTTTAGTAAATATTATTGTCTTGTTTCATGCAAAGGATTTTTCATGTTACCTTGCCTTCCTCCATTTACATATTAATAAGTCTCCTTCTCTGTGCATCTGTGCTCAGTGAGGAAGCAGTAGTACTGTTCTTGCATATGGTGTTTCTGCTGAGACTTTACTAGTGAAAAGGTCAGGATTGTGAATCTTGAATGCTGGCAAGAGAGTAAAAGTTTTAGTATGTTCAGAAGCCTGCCTGAATAAATGTGAAGATTTGTTCATTCTCTCGGCCCTTATAGCTCTGGAGGAGGCATATTGTATAGCATACATGTGCCTCTCTCTGATACTCAATTATGACTAATTTATAAAAATAGAGTTTTCAGTTGACAGAGAAATTCCTTGTATAATGTGGTAGATCCTGAATGCTGCAGTCTTAGGAATATTATTACTTACAGGCTGTTAGCCTTATAATAAATTGAGTTACAGAGTTTTAAATTATAGAATCACTAAAATTATTCAGCAACAAAGTGTGTCATAAAATATCTTCTTCAGTAAAAAGTCTGCATCACAATATGAATGTTTTCCCGAGATAGTCTGTTTTTCAGACACCATGTAAGTCTTCTGACTAGTAAAATGGACTTCTGCACAGACGTATGCCTGTAAGATTTAGTGGATTCCTAAGATCATATCTATCATTTTGATAGTGACACAAAAATAAGTAATGAGAGCAAATGAGGCTTGTAATTCTCCACCCAAAAAAACTTGCATTCAATTTCTGTTACATTTTCCTTTTTCCTGGGACACAGATGCTGGATAACTTCTGTGGCTGTTAACAAGTATTGTGCCAGTGTGCCTGTTGCAAAGAAGTGAGCATTTCCTGTGCCAGGAAACATTACTGAAAAGAGAGATAGTGTTATTGCAGATGAGAGGTGGAGATCTGTAGAGCCTCTGCTCTTCCCTCTGCATTGCTGCAAAGTGTATGTCGGGGAATGTAAGCTCTAGAAGTGTAAGACCTCTGTATGAGGCAGACACTACAGAATTGTTTTTATGATCTCTCTTTGGTTTCTGATGTAGTTGTAATGTTTAGTTTCCAATGTCATTGAGTTGTTACAGTTAAGGAAAATGGACAATGTGATTGTAAGCTAGTTAGTGTTTTGCATTTTGTTGTTTTAAGTACATTAGAATTCTCCATAATTAAAAGCAATAATTTTCATTCTTATGAGGATACAAAATCATGAAGAAGATTTCAGTCTGGAATTTCAAACATATTCTCTTTCTTTTTTAAACCTGCTGGGACTCATACACAGTAGTTGCAGAAAACAAAAATATCAGGTTTTAAATTTAAATCAGCAAACTTTCCATTTGTCCTTAGTGGCTACTTGGAATTTTTCTGTCTACAGAAGATTCCGGTCTTGGAGATTTTCCTTCATTAAGTATTTTAAAGAAGAATTTCTGTGCATCTCTGGATTCTTCATGCACTTTCCCAACAGGCAATTCTCTATCATCAGCTTTATTTGAAGAGACACATTATTATTTACTTTCTAATGATGCTGTACAAATAACTGCATAGTTTTATTCTGTGAGATGTTCACTTAGTTAAAATGAATGAAATCAGGCTTCAAGTCAGAATCTTCACCAAGTCCCATTTATGAGACAGAATATTTAAAATCTCAGTTAACTAGAGAATTGTGATTGGAAATTCTCGAAGAGCTTAAGAAAATAATAACTTAAAAGACTGCAACATTGTCACATGGTGTCATGAGGACAGGCCCATTCTCTTGAAATTACAAAGTTACAGTGACTGCAGTGGAAATAGGGGATTTGGGATTTTGCCTTTTTTTTTTTTTCTTTTTGGTATTTCATGTAGAAAGACAAAGTTAATGTTCCCCAGTCCATTAAAAGGATGAATGCTAAATAATTAATCTTAGATCTTTTGTTAATAATACATTATGGTGGTACCTGTAGGCAGCATGCTTAGTTTTGAGACTATTTTGGTTAATGACATCGTACTTCAGAAATATCAAGTCCTAAAGGTTACTTAAAACTAAAAAAGTATAATTAGAAATATAATATACATAGAGCCTCAAAAATTTCTTTGCTTTGGGCAAATACAATGAAATCATGTAGATTTTAGAGACTTCATTAAAAAATAAAATCTTTAGCTTACAAAGGATTACAATGCTTTGACTTAACAACAGAATCTTTCTGCTTGATCTGATTCTCATGCAGAACTGAAGTATCCAAATATTCGATAACAGCTGCTTGTGAAGATCAGATTTTGGGGAACGATGTAGTGGAAAGTAATTTTGAAGAGCAAGCAAATCAAGCAGTTAATATTTTTTTTTCATGGTTTTTGATTGCTTCAAAGATTTCTTAACGATGCCATCCTTTTACTGAACATTTTTCTCAAGATATATTCTATGTATATCTGTGTCCACTAATCAGTTTGAATGTTATTTAAAGAAAAAAAAATTATCAATTTACAAATATTTTAAGTTATTCGTCTTCTGATTTAATCAGTCAGTGAATGATTTACCTGTTTACTTCCAGAAACCCTCTTCCCCTCCACACCCCCCAACCTTTTGGGCTGAGCACTTCCTGTTCTTCATAAATTTTTAGTATTTTTATTACTTTTAATTTATCACCTCTTCTGATACTCAGATATCTTTGAACATACCCTTCTTAAAAATGATCCGAGCAGGATGACAACCCCTGTGATTCTTCTGTAATAAAACAGGCACAAGGAAAGTTCACATGGATTTTCTGCTATAGTTTAAATACAACTTTTCTACCTTGATCATATTTTTTCCTACTAGAGGCTTTGTCTTCCTGCTCTGGATGTGCTTCAAACAGATTGATTACTAGGTTTAATGTGTTTAGGAACTTGATTATGGGAACAGTTCTTGGTCTTCCTTTATATTTTTATATTTAACATGCAAAGTGAGGATTTTCTTGCACCCTTATAATTTTCCCTCTTCTGCCATTGTTTGAACATCTTTCACTATCTCAAAAGGAGTATCATCTTATTTCTGATAACTTTCTGTATTTTTTGATATATGTCAGCTTTGGAGGCAGTTTGTTCCAACGTGTTGTTTCCTTAATAGTTATTTTGAAACTTGTTTGGGTTAATTTATTGCAGTTTTCAGCAGATTGTTAATTATTGTGCTAATAATGCTTCTCATGTCTTCATAACTTACTATACATTTTTTAGCCTGGATTTTTTTTTTTTTGTATGTAAAGTAAAAGTGTTGTTATATATTATGTGGAAATCATAAATCAAATTTCTTATTTATAATGCTGCATATCTTTTTCCAATAGAGCTCTTTTTTCAAAAGCCAAAATAATACATTTTTTAGGAATGCTATAGAAATAAAGTACTAGGCATCCATAAAGTAATAGATTTTGGGAAAAAGGAGATAAAGATTCATGATGATAATAATTAACCAGTGGATGGTTCTAATTGGCCATATGCAATATTGATTTAAGTGTTGAAAGTATTTTCTATTAATTCAGGGCTTAGTAGCTAAAGTTTAATTTTAAATTAACTTTTTCCAGGAGAGCGCTCCTTTATTTCCTTTTTCAATTCAGAGTTTTGTATCTGCTAATGTACATTTCTGGAGTTACTTTTTATGTTTTATTTTTGTAGCTAGAGCTGGTTTAAACTAGTAAGTAGACTGCAATCATGGAGTCATAGGTTGTGTTGTAAGGAACCTTGAAGATCATCTTGTTCCAGTCCCCTTGCCACAGGCAGGGACACCTTCCACTAGACCAGGTTGCTCAAAGCCCCATCTGTTTTGCTCTTAAACACTGCCAGGGATGGGGCAGCCACAGCTTCTCTGGGCAAACCTGTGCTAGTGTCTCACCATGCTCACAGTGAAGAATTTTTTCCCAGTATCTAAAGCTGATGCTGCTCTCTTTCAGCTTAAAGCCATTCCCCCTTATCCTGTCACTACATGTGCTTGTAATAAGTCCCTCTCCAGCTTTCTTGTAGATCCTCTTTATGTACTTGGAAGACTGATTTAAGGTCTCCCCAGATCGTTCTCCAGAATGAACAACCCCAACTCTCTCAGCTTGTCTCCATAGGAAATGTGCTCCAGCTCTCGGATCATCTTCATGGCCCTCTGCACATGCTCCAACAGGTCCATATCCTTCTTACACTGGAGGCCCCAGAGCTGAACCAAACTGTAATGGTTCTTTCAAACTTTTATTATTTCTTTTTCAGTAATTTATGGGATTAGTCGTCTTGTATTTCCTTGACTAGTGAAACCGAGCAATGGATTTGGGATTATTTTCAATCAGATTCTCAATAATCCCATCTGATTCAAATGAATGGTGAAGAATATAGACAAATGAGAAAGACCTGTAAGCCATAGTTCAATCTTCACAAAGCTACAAATGTATTAGGACATGTATGGATGACTTGTTTATAAACAACTTTCAAGGAATACTTATTTTATATTCTTTACAGAAATCTCATCCTTGGGAATCACTACAGAATTCTATATGAATGTTTTATTTTTTTCATGTCAAATTAATTAAATACTTCAAAAATGCTCTGGCCTCTATTTCAACATTTCTGGCAGAAGTTATTTGCAAGTATGTTAATTCTGTTGCCTGGAAAGGAGTTGCATCTCTTTTAGAGTCACAATTCTTTTTAATTTTTGAAGAGGCAGCTTAGCCAATTTTGTAATCTCACACAATAGCCAGGTGGGTTTGGTTCCCCAGCACACCTGACATTGTTTATTCACAGTCTCTCTGTGCTTTTGTTCAGTGAATTTGCAATCTTGATTTTATTCAAGACTTAAGAATATAAGCACAGTGTACCAGTTCTTATCTGTAAATAGTCTTGGAGGTGTTATGAGGGCAGAGTGGATTTTCTGATTCATGTCTCTTGTTCTTCCCTATAACTCTGCCCATGTCTTTTTGTTTTCCCTGGTTGTAACCCTAGTCCATTGCTTATTCTCTCAGGATGTCTCTCCTGCTGCTTATACTTTTTCAAGTTTCCTCAAATTCTTGACATCCTCCAACATCTTGTTCAAAACAGTATCTGTCTCCATGTCTCAGAAAAGGGGGAAGGAAAGGTTGGTTATTGTATTTTTTTTTCTTTTCTATTTTTTTTAAGAATTAAAATAAAAATAAAAAATAAATGTCAGTCATACCGTAGGAAGATGAATCTTGTTCCTTCTTCAACGTAACAAGGACCTGGAAAACCAGTTTCTGTGAAATTTTCAGGCTAGAGTAGTTCTTGGTGGTTATCTAACAACCTTAGGGCATATACTTTCATGATGTCAGAACTTGTTTTTCCAAAACCAAACAGGCATGCTCCCCACAACACAAACTAACATGGGTTTTAGTTCGTATTTCTTATATCATTACAGCTGTATCATTACTCCATTCAGCAGAATTATCCTTGATTTAGGTGGAAGGAAATTGCATCCAACTCCTTCCATGCTGTTAAAAATATAAGCATATTTACATATATGGCAGCTATGGAAGATTGAGGGTGACCTATAAGTGTTTCCTTAATTCCCTGTAAGCCGAAGCAAAGCTGGTTACAGTTTCACTCCCTTTATTATTTTAGCCTGCATAGTATTACATAATCTGAATAGTTCATTGATTATAACACATTTTGATAATGCCTGTGTGTATTTTAAATATATATTGACTTCTATTTTTTCTAGGCATACTCTGTCTATGATGAAGACATTGGCTATTGCCAGGGACAGTCTTTCCTTGCAGCTGTGCTTCTACTTCATGTGAGTTAATTGCAAAATTAACGCTTTGATGTTTGAAACCAAAGGAGCTTTGAAACAAGTAGCACTGTGATATGCTATTTGACAGATATTTACTGTTGTTTATTTGACTGTGTTTGTTTTCCTCTTGTAGCTTTTTGGCAAGTAATGACTAATGGCTTCTATCTTGATAAATGTAGATTTCCTTTATTTAGGATGAATCCATTAAATTGTCAAGTACTTCTGTGTCAAAACCTGAAGCTGATCTGTTACATATTAATATTTTAATTTAGTTGTCACATAGGTGAACTCCCTTTGTGTTTATGGGGAGTTTAACTTTGGGAGATATTTTCAGAGTTGCTAACCAGAGCAAGCAGTCTCATTAATTTTCAGTGACAGCTTTCTTCTAGGCACATTTTATAATACCTTTTGAATGAAAGCTGAGTTTTAACCTTGATATTTTTGCCTGTAACCAAAAACTGTACAAACTTTGGTCTGTTGCTTGCTATATATACATATGTGTGTATGTATAGAGATAGATAAATACACAATTTTTATATTTGCAAGATGCTTTAGCTTTGATGTAACGGTGGAAAGGCAGCAGATTCAAGTAGTGCGTATATCAGGCTGACTCTTACTCAGGCTTTTACCTGCTTTTTTGTCAGGGTTTAATTAATATATTATTATTCATGGTTCAAATATTTCAGATTATGGTGGTATATATGTTACACATGCCCTTACTAAGGCACGGAGAACTCAAATTCCGATTAATTTAAGTTATAATTCCTAGTGAGATATATGACTGCTTGAAGACGGAAGGAGCATGATAACACAGTGGCAGTGTTACAGAGAAGCTTTAGATTGTTTAAGGATAAACCTGAATTAGTCACATTATTACAATTCTAGATAGACTGCAAATTAGTTTATCAGTTATTTTGCAATTAACTTTTTACCCAAAGAAGCATTTTTGAGTTCCACTGGAAGAATAAGCCATTTTCAATACCAGTGTAGTTTAGAAATGAGTGGGTGTCACATTCTTAACATTTGACTAATACTTCAGCTACTTTCAGTTGTATTCTGTCATTGTTATAGAGAATCATCTGTTTCTAGTGTTTCTGAAGTTAGAAAAGATCGCCCTGTACACTTAAAAGTGTAAATGACAATTACACTACTTTTAATATGCGCTTTATAACATTTGCTTTCATAATAGGGTATTAAACTGAAATAATCAGAGAAAGGGGGGAAGGGGAGCAGTCTCAATGAACACATGTAAGTTGGGAGCTTCCCAGGATGCCCTCAAACTTGTTTTTTTTTTCAAATTTTCCAACCAGTGTGTATGCTGTGAATGCTTGCAAAACTCTCTAACTCTTGTATCTTTGCATGGCTGTCTAGACTCCTTCCTTTCCCCTTTTTTCTGGGACAGTTTATCCTTTCTCTTCGGTGTAGTTATCTTTCAGGGATGGTTGGGTAGCCTGAGCCTCCATCCTGGATTTTTGTGATTTTGCTGCTTTGATGAAATTCCAGTCCAAGGTCAGCAGGTAACTTCTAATCACAAGAGGACAGTGTTGCCAACTCTAATTATTTTTCTGTGAGTCACACAGTATTTGACTGCTTTTTTAACTTGTTGTCTGCTTTCTGGAGTCATTGCAAAAAGTCAGTCTGATCTAGTTCAGGATGTCCCTAGTCATGGCAAGAGTGTTGGACTAGATGACCTTGAAGGTCCCTTCCACCCCGAACTATTCTGTGATTGCAGTTTGAAAAGCTAAAATTAAATTTAAAAAGAGGGTAAGTTTCTGACTTTTATGAATACAAAGAAAAGACAGTAAGAGGCAAATATTTAAATGTTACAAATCAGAATGGAAATGCCCAAAATAATGTGTTTTGCTTAAATAAAATAAGAAATTAAAACCCGAGTTATGATTTTGAATTCTTGGGGTTGGTAATATTGGAGAACCTCTATCACTGAGAGTGAGGACTCTGTCACCTCTGCCTGTAAATGATTTTAGCCTAGTACTAACTTCTGTTCCTACTCCCTTTCCCTGTCTTGGGGAAGGAATGGTTATCAGTGCACGAGTGTCTGATTGAGCATGCAAGGTAGGTGTGCTTGTGCATGAGCAACTGTCATTTTATTAGAAATTATTTTGCTAAAAAACCTGAAATTCACATTCATCTTACTGTTAGAGTAGATTCAATCTTTTTGGTCAGGATAAAACCATTTATTCTTTTTCCTTTGTCTGCAGCTTTTATCTGCTGTCAGTGGGGAACATTCCGTGCAGCTGAAATTGTGATAAAGAGCTTTGAGATTCCTAAGCACTTGTTCTAGGCAAACCTAGTCTGGATGGGTAGCTAGCGGCTGATCTGGCAGTTCTTTATGCTAAGTAGTTACTTCCATTTATGATGTCTTAAAGTGAAAATGAAACTGTTTGCCCATAGCCTTGGAGACAGGTCATAATCATAGGCTGAACATAATAGATGAAACCCTGGAGGTAAATATCAAGAGACTAAAATTCTCTTTGAAGGAAATACTGAGCTTTTATCTGTTGCTGATGTTTGATAAGTCTGAATGAGTGAATATACTAAAAGGTCTAGAGTTGTCATTCTTTATACTTAATAATTGTTTTCATTTGTTACGATCTGGTGCCTGCAAAAGAAAGGTTGCTTTTAATGTGATTGAAAACCTGATCTGGGGTCTGCAGTGACTCTGCTTGTGCCCTATTATTGTGTTACCTGAAGGCATGGGAGAAGTGGGGACATTTTAAGTGGAGATTTCATGACACAAGGCTTCCTACAAATTCAGTGCTCAGTAGGCTCAAGCCAACAAATGTAACTTTAAAGTGGCTCACATAGCTTGTCTTTTAGAACCACCTTCTAAAACTCTGTTGGATGATAAATTTTATTCAAAATTAAATAGAGATTAAGGAGATAAGGCTTCTGAAAATGTCACAATGTTAATAGGTGGGATCAGCCCTCCTGAGTTCACAAGTAGGTTCTGAAGCCAAAATATCTACTTTCTCTATTCATTCTGGGAAACTTGATCTTAGAGAGTTTTGATGTCCTGGTGTTTGGATGAAAGTGGATAAGGAATATTCTCCCTAAGGGTTGGTGCTGCCATAGTTCTTCTGAATTTTTCCTTTTAACCAGGTCTCAGTGGAAATCACTATCTTGAGTTCTTTTTATTTTGTTTCTTTCTTCTCTTTTTTTTTTTTTAAATTTTTTTCCCTCATTGTTCTGTTGCTGAGAGTTGTGTACTTGTTCTCGTATCTGTTTGGCATAAAGAATACCAATGGCAGTTGTGCTGTTGTAGGGATGTATAAATACATGAACCTATGTTATGCTCCCACATTTTCTTAAGAGAAGGTGTTGCAGAGCCAGATCAAGGTGAGCATCAAGGGGAACAGCCCCCCTGAGATTTTGATTATTTAATTCTACATTGAATGCTTTGCTGAAAATTATAATATATCCCTGGTTCTGAATTCATCATGAGTAAGGTATTTAAGCGTGTGAATTTATGTAAGGCATTTCCAGCCTCAGCTTAGTTTTTAAAACGATGTTTGTGTATTTTTCCAAACAGATGCCGGAGGAGCAGGCATTCTGTGTATTTGTGAAGATAATGTATGACTATGGCTTGAGGGACCTCTACAGAAATAACTTTGAAGATCTCCATTGCAAATTTTTCCAGCTGGAGAAGTTAATGCAGGTGGGACCTGGGTAACAAATTCTTCTGATTTTAGAAATGGATATACTGGCATGGAGAAGACATTGATGCTTTGCTTACATAAGCTACCAGACAATGAAACCCCTCCCCTTCTGGAGGTAGGGTAGAAACAAAGGAGGAAAGTTTAATAACTGGATCCAAACTTTGTGAGTCTGATTTATTTCCGATTTGTTTTGTCTTTCATATACCAGTCTTGCTGCCAATCTTTGTATCCAAGCAGAACAGGTATCTGTTTTTTCCTCCTCTCTGTTTTCTAACTCTCTTCCTAAATCGTGATGTTGATTGTTCTATTAAGGCCAGAATATCTTTTGGACTGCCATCTGTCAGTATCCTACTTTCTGTAAATTATGTCAATGGTTCAGAGGTCAGGCAAATCAGGACATCCTGATTCTTACGAAATACAAATCAAGTGTAAGTAATTTTGTAGATTTTTACTGTGTCTTAAGTGCATTGTTCTTTTTCACAGTGAATTATTTCATAGACCAATTTAACATAAATAAATGGCTGCAAATTTTCTACATTGTTGTTCTGACTAATAACAAGTTACTAACAGTTCATTAAGCTTTGACCTGCACTTCTGTTAGTATTGTGGGAGGTAGCTACTGAAGTCAGTTATTATAGATGACCATATATGCTTCCGTGAGAGATAGTAAAACAAAACAGACCACCATGAATTTAATGATTTTTCTTTTTCAGATGTCAAATTGTGTGTATTTCCTACTTGATGGAGTGGAACTATGTACTAATTAATTTGTTACCTCAGCATATGGTCTTCTCCATATTTACATACATTAACAAAGATTTTTACTTTCTTAACAGAATATGAATGTATCACCCATTTACAGTAGGTTTAACAGTATTTATTTTGTGTCGCTTATATATGGCCCTAGTTAGAGAAATTATCTGATGGAGTTGTGTGCTTTGTTACTTTCAAGCTCTGCAATGTGATCTCCTTGTGCTAGTACCCATTGGTTTTTATAGCAGAAGCATTTATAGGGAGACACAGCGAAGGAATAACTTAAAAATATGCCCTATGTATGATACAGATTTCGCAACTGCCTTTTGACTGTTGAAAAAATCTGTAATTTCTCAACATAATCTCATTATAGTACTTGATACCATGATAGAATCCACAGTGGATATCTTACTAAAAATATCCTGTAACCATGGGCACTGAAATTTGTGAAGAAACATAATTTCATCGCTCAAAAGAAACCAGGATTTCACTTTGTTGTATTTTTCAGTGTTTAGCAAGCTGGTACTTAGTGGCAGTGTAGATGAAGAACACAGATTAATGAGTAATACTGAAGGTTTTATTTTTTTTTTCCTTTACTCTAGGAGCAGTTACCAGACTTGCATGGCCATTTCTCAGACCTCAATTTGGAAGCTCATATGTATGCATCCCAGTGGTTCCTCACTCTTTTTACTGCCAAATTTCCACTCTGCATGGTCTTCCACATCATTGACTTACTACTTTGTGAGGTAAAACCACCTTGAATCAGAAAGCCCTTCCTCCATTCAACAAATGTTTCTTCTATTTTTGTTTTGTTGAAGCAATTTGCTGTTTAATTTCAAAACGTGTGACTGAATTATGTAGAAACCATGGTTATATCAATGAAATGACGTTTAGTGAAATGCCGGTTTGGTTTTAAAATTAGAATTCTGGATTGCCTCATTCTTTGCTAAGGGATCTAATTAAGGATATCTGATGCACACATCTGTTACTCATTTAATTTGTTAAATAATTTATTCAAAGTTAGGAATTCTGTTTTCTTCAAGACACCTAGTACTAAAAGCCTAGCAGGTGTTTAGAGGAAAACCTTTTCAGATTGTGTGATTCAGAGTGCCAAAAGATAGTAAGAGTATTTCATCTTGCTTTGCTGGTCTGATATTAAACAAACGGTAAGAAGTGCCAAACAGCACAATTGAATGGTGCTCTTCCCTTTTGATTTTTTTTTTTGCCCTACTATTCCAACTAAGAAACACTCCAGATACAGCTACTATACAGAAATACACCGTTTTGTATCTGGACTTCCTTAAAAAAAATTGGCCAATTAGGTTAATAGTCTGGAATGCTTATTTTGTAATATACTAGTACTTTCTTTTGTTACTAGGAAAACAGGGCATCCATGGAATTAAACCTGGTTTTGAATGTGCCACTGATTTCCTCCTCTTGATTTAGATGGGTCACAAACATAAAAAAATAGAAATAAATAAAATAATTTGGAATTTTAAATGCAAAAGGCTTCATGAGTATGAAGCACTGTTGATGCTAGTTCATTTTAATTTTTATTGTGAAGTGGTTTACTTGCGAATTTTTAGGTTTCCTGCATATGCCTTAATAGCATTAATTGTTAAACAAGTATTGTCCACCACTCATAACTCAGTAATTTTTTCCTTGAGAGTATTGTTTCTTCTGCATATTGGTGCTCAGTTATCAAAAAGAGTTAATACCGCCATGGATCCAAGTGAGCATGAAAGGCAGTAGTAATGTTGAAATGATCCCACATTTTCATATAAATATGTGAGTTCTGTTTCTTACACAATGTCATGATTATTTTAAGTCAGCTGACAGAAAAGGCAGAAAGGCTAGTTTTTCTGCTCTTTGTCTTCTTCTTTGATTAACACAAGTAGATTAACACAATCCCTTGATCACTTGTGAACTGTTAGTGTTAATTTTCAGAATGGGCTTCTGGTATGGATTTGATAGTTCTTTTTCAGCTCAGTTTATTACTTCATTCTGGTCTTTATGTAGAGCTGCATTCAGATATGACCATTTTAAGAGATCGTTTGTCAATAAGTACAGAGAATTGTTTCATAATTGTGATTATTGTGATAGCAGCATAGTTACATCCTGTCTAAAGCTTCTGCCCTTACTGTTATATAAAGCTTGATGATGGAATAAGCTGAAGAAGTCTTTATGTCATGGTTAATATAGATTTAATTTTTATAATAAAAAATAAGAAAGAGCTCTTAAATCATTTGCATTCATCTCACATCTGGCAATGTTTATCTCGGCGTGTCTGAAGGAATTACTCTGGGAAAGAAGGTGAAAGAATTCAAGGAGAAAGTGAGAGAGCACAACACTAGAGCCTGCTAAAGGAAGGGAAACTTGTTAGAATTTGTGGAGGATAGTCACATGAAACTAAGGAAGCCTCTTTTACAACAGCTAAAAATAAACCAGAAATGGTAAGAAAATTGATTTCAAGTGAGAAGATACATACAGACATCTTGAGAAACAGTGGGGCAATGTGTAGACAACATACTGAGGCAACAGTGTAGACTATCAGAAAGCTGCTCCTAAGATCGAGGAGTCAACCAGTCTAAAGGAACAGGCACTTCTGAGAACTTGTGGGATGAGCGTAGACCAAAATCTTATTAAAATAAAAAACCTAGTTGGCTCTCATATTAGGAAAATAAAATCTGACGGCATATGGCTATAGGCTGAATAAGAAAGAAACAATTCCTTAATGGAGGACTGAAATAATGTTGTAAAGCTCTGTCTAGTCAGCCTCCAGAAGGAGTAATGGAGCAGTCAAAAAGTAATCTTTGTCTGCATTAAATTGTTCTTCACTTTATCTCTGAACAAACAGCATGCCTGTAATTCCAGAAACTGGAAGGAGAAAAAGGAGTTGCAGCTGCTAACAGTGGAACATATTCTTCTGGAAAAAAAGAAAAACATCCTCAAAAAGCCTTTGAAGTGAACTGTCTTATGCTTTTAAAACAAACTTCCAGCCTTATCATTAATTTGTCATAGATACAGATGAATTTTAAATAGCCTTCAACTTCCTTCCTGACTCTGCTTTCTCCACATCCCTGTCCTGTCTGTTGTCAAAATGTTTACATCCTATATAACTCTTTTATGAAAGAAAAATATTAGGAGAAAAACCCCAAGTTTAAAACCGTTGTTTAAGTGGTGCTGCCAACAATTCATTCCAAGAGAACTTCTCTTGTCCCTGTGAAAGTATTTTAATTATGGCTAAGCAATTTTTTGTGAAGCAAGAGGTTTTGTATTGGCTGCTCTTTTAGGTTTTGACTGTGGCTGGGGGAGCAAAATGGTACATACAGGTTGCCTGTAACCCTCTGTCCAGAGAGGAAGAATACGTGCTGGAAATCTTGTACTTTCACAGCTTACCAGGGAGGCATGTTTGCTTACACAGTGGAAGAGTAGTGCAAGATGGGGTGTGGACCTCCTGGATAGAACATGTCCAATGTACAAGTAACTAAATTCATGGCTAGAATTAACTTCTATGGAGGAGTTTTTTAAATCTATAAAAGGGAGTGCTGTTAGAGTCAGGGTTTTTTCATCGTTCTCACATAATGATTTAGAAGGAATAATTTTATTTAAGTTCATACATATTTAGAACTTACCATAGCCCCTCTGTGATAGAGTTATCTATCAGCAGTTCTCATCTAGAAATGAAATACTTTGGAATTTTTTGTCTTTCGTATGACAGAAACTTGAAGAAAATTTTGGGTTTGCAGGTAGATACTCCATGGTGCCTGTAATAAAAACACTAACCTGTTCATCCAGTTGAAGATTTTCATGGGATTACAGCAGACTGCTTAGCTTTGAGCCTGGCTATAGAGATAAATTTTAACATGTCAGCATTAGCTGAAGATCTTTCTGCAATGTTCCTTTTAAATGCCTGTTTCAGCCACTTCATTTGTCTCTTCACCCTTTGTTATATGTTTGCATTGAAGAATGACTTTGTCGATCAAATTTGGAGTTGTATTTCAACTTGTCAGTCTTATCATTCAATATGACATTGTATTATTGAACACTTTGTGAGCCTGTTCTGTTTTGCTGTCTCTTTTTGTTCCATTTTAAATTATTTATTTAAAGTCATGCTCAGAAATAGAGACTCATCTAGGTAAAACTCATGTCACTTAGAGCTGTCCCCAGTGCAACAATTGCACCTGGTTATGTTACAGAATATCAAAGAGTTGACAATTTATTTCATTTTGCATTTTAAAATGTTCAATTTAAAATGTGTGTTTTAAAAGCACTAAATAAGTGACCTCAGGCATTTAGAAGAGAAAAAAAAAAAGTTGGCAGACAATCTATTAATTTTTTTTTTTCTGCTTAAAAAATGCTAACCAGTTGTTATGCATGCAGTACTGCAAAACTAAAGGAGGTTCAGAATTCTTGAATTTTGAGGCACTTTTGGTAACTTCCATTTTATGTTGATCTGGCTATTTTTGTGTGCAGTTCTTCATAATGCAAAATAAAATCATAGAATCATAGAATAGTTAGGGTTGGAAAGGACCTTAAGATCATCTAGTTCCAACCCCCCTGCCATGGGCAGGGAAACGTCACGCTAAACCATGACACCCAAGGCTCTGTCCAACCTGACCTTGAACACTGCCAGGGATGGAGCACTCACAACTTCTTGGGCAACCCATTCCAGTGCCTCTCCACCCTCATAGTAAAGAGCTTCTTCCTTATATCCACTCTAAACTTCACCTGTTTAAGTTTTAACCCATTACCCCTTGTCCTATCACTACAGTCCCTAATGAAGAGTCCCTCCTCAGCTTCCTTATAAGCCCCCTAAATGCTTAAGGATTGTGCTTCTCTCCTTTCAAGGAGTATATAAAAACCCTCTACTACATGCTCCCTTTTCTGGGCTGGTAAAGATACTTGTATATTTGGTTTAGTGTCAGTAACTACGTAGTCTTGTTACAAAAATTACTAGTTTGACTACCAAGCTGCCATTCTGTGACCAGGACTGAATACAGAGGAGTGCAACTGATTATCAGTTTTGCATATAAAATAATTAAATGTTTTTCAACATAGTTAATATCAAAGTGAAACTACCTTTCACAGGACCACATAGAAGCACAGTGGAAGAATTATGAATTGAAAGCTAGATACCATCATTCCTTGGCCTTTATTTATCAAATGTTGCTGTAAGAGCTTTGGATAATATAACTTTTATCATCAGTTTTGTGAAACTATCTGTGATAATGAAGACTGATGGGAGTTTTTAAAAACCTTTTAAAATGTGAATGACCTGGTGCTAGTAAATGAGCATCTATTGATAGTAAAAATGTGTCACCATGTTGTGTAGTGCTCCTGAGAGCACTGCTTCATAATGAAATAATGAAAACCTTGGAAGATTTATAACTACTGGTGCTGAATATTTGATTTCTGTCTTACGTGTGTCTCGCTGAATGGATGTGCCAGGAAACACTACGCCGTATGGTGTCACTCAGACGATAAGACATGTCGTCTCTGTGTGTTACTACTCACTGAATAGTAGATACTATAATAGCTTGCTATTTTTTATCTGTCACTGTCAGATACTTCTGTGATGCCTTCAACAAAGTTAAGAAGGAACAGATTAACAATTTATTAAACCTCTTCAGAAACTGAGATAAAAACAAGCCCACTTCCTCTGTAAATCTGTGCTCAGATGAAATGTGACTTAAATAAAAGATTGGATACAGTTGTTTATCTTCTGTAGATCTATAGGGGAAGAAAGATTGAACTTTTTGGAGTTACCTGTTCACACATTTTCTACATTTGTTAAACCTTCCAGTTATGACTGGTTTAGTAAATCTTACAAAACAGCAGACTGGGCTTGCTAGAAATAGAGATAGAAATCTTTTTTGGAAACAGCATGTTAAAAGCTAGGCTTAATTTCTAAGTAGGTATAGATCTGTGCTGAGTATGCCTGTATTATTTCAGTACTCTTTACAAAAGTAATATTTTACATGCAAGTTGGAAAAGGCAGGGGGATCTGTGTTTTCCTTCTTATGAATCTAGGAAATTAGACTTTAGCATTTAGACTGTCTTTTCTCCTGTCCATTTCTCTTTGCATTGTGCGTGCCACAGCTAAGTCTCCTTTCTGACGTCTTTGTCAGCTGCTACTGTTTCATGTAAAGAGACTGGACAGGATTTCTTTCTGAGACTGCTATAACTAGCTTTTAATTAGTTTAATAAGAATCAGTTGTCTCTCAGACTCAAGATGGAAGACTAGAATTTGAACATTCATGTCCAGTGGTAATGCTGGTTGGCTGCATTCAAGTGTCTGTTGACGTGTCAGCTGTTATAATTTTTTTTGTTGCAAACCCAGGTTTCTGGCCCTGGATATTTTGCTTTTATGTATTTAGATGAGTTATTTTAAATCCATGCTGAAAGTAATTTTAGCATAATTTATCCGATGACTACAGCTGTATTCCACTGTGGGAGGTTTTTGGTACTAGAACAGAAATTAAAGGAAAAAGAAAGAAAAGAGGATGTAGTATTCAATTGTGTTTGATTCATGAGGAACTTTTTTAAGCTTTTGTGTATGATTCAAACATTCAAATTAGAATGATAAAGAATTTTAAGTTCTTTTCAAAGTAGCAGGTTGAAGAAGGGGATCCTGCCCCTCTACTCTGCTCTTGTGAGACCTCACCTGGAGTATTGTGTCCTGGTGCCCTCAACATAAAAAGGACATGGAACTGTTGGAACAAGTCCAGAGGAGGGCCATGAGGATGATCAGGGGACTGGAGCACCTCCCATACGAAGACAGGCTGGGAAAGCTGGAACTGTTCAGCCTGGAGAAGAGAAGGCTGCGTGGAGACCTCATAGCAGCCTTCCAATATCTGAAGGGGGCCTATAGAGTTGCTGGGGAGGGACTCTTCACTAGGGACTGTAGTGACAGGACAAGGGGTAACGGGTTCAAAGTTAAACAGGGGAGGTTTAGATTGGATCTAAGGAAGAAATTCTTTTCTTTTAGGGTGGTGAGGCAGTGGAATGGGTTGCCCAGGAAGTTGTGAGTGCTCCATCCCTGGCAGTGTTCAAGGCCAGGTTGGACAAAGCCTTGGGTGACGTGGTTTAGTGTGAGGTGTCCCTGCTTACGGCAGGGGGGTTGGAACTAGATGATCTTAAGGTCCTTTCCAACCCTAACTCTTCTATGATTCTATGATTCCACGAAGGTCGTAAGAAATGTTAGATGTTTTGATACAAAATTTCAGTCAACAGCAGAAATGTTGGAGCTTGTAATACTGTGTTCTGTATCTCCATAGGGACAGGAACACAAAACATTCTGTTTACTTCCAAAGCTACACAGAATTTTTAACAATTCAAACTTAGACTGAGAAGAGCATTCTAATAGGCTACATCTAAGAGGTTCTTAGTGATCCACAAGGTTTAAAGTAATCATTTACACTGTGTTGTCCAGGTCTTCCTGTGTGCATCTGTAATTTATGTATTTTCCACTCTTAGCTGCAGCTTGTTTATCCCAAAATAACAAGGCTGGTGTTAAATGCTCAGCATGAGCAAAGTAAAAACAGTCTCACAACAATGTGCAATTCAAGATCACTTATGTGAACAGAAGGTACCTTTTGGTGATGTTGACAAATATTGTGGTCCTAAAATGTTGAGGCTGCTTCTATTTCAGAAAATGTTCTAAGATACAGGTAAAAAGTTACCAAAGATGAGGAACATATTTGAATGACCTATTTTGTGCCTAATTTGTGACACTAATGCCATGTTCACAGCATGCCTCTGAATTATTTTCCCCATTGCTACTGAAATATTTTAGCCACTTACTAGTTGATGTTCACTTGGTTGATTTTTCTAGGAATACAGTAAATTTCCATAATGCTTATTTAACACCAGTGCCATCTGCTGTATTTTGAATAGCAGCATAGTCTAAGCAGTCTTGGCAGTCCTCAGAAACTACTTCAGAAATAACCGAAGGTATGTATCACAAATGGGAGTGTGATATTCCATGAACAAATGCAGGAAGCTAAACTAGTTTATGGACTGTTTTTAAAAAACAGGGTAGTGCAGTCTGCCTGTGCCAAAACACTTCCCATTAGTTCATGTTTGGAATCTGAGGCTGCACTGAATTTTCTAAGTATGTAAAATCAAAACATGAACTTCTCATTCTAGTGATTGTTTGGAAAGATAAAATGAATGTCAAGGTGTGGAGAGGCAAGGGCCAGGACTCTGTTGTGGCAGAGAAAGGGAGAACGCTAAAAATGAACCTTGGGAGAGAGATCAGACAGGGTGCAGGAAAGCAGGAATTGATGTAACATGGGCATGCATTTTTCTGTGTGTTATGTGGCTACATGTAGAAGCAGAGGCACAGCTCTCTGCTGAGACATGTTCTGAACCCTCATCTTGTGTCAGATCAAGAAAATTGGGGTCTGGAAGATCCCTGCTCCTCTGAACATGTCTAATAGTCCTTCCTTGTTTCCATGTGAGAGCTGGAGGACATGTCCTACCTACAGACATATAAGGCCTCTTTTCTGTTTTCTTATGTATGTGATAAGGCTCTTGATACCTAGTGTGGATTCAGGCCCATTTCTTTGTCCCCATATTAATCAGGTTTGGAAAGAGGAAAAGGAATGTCTAAACCCCCTGTAATTTAAACCTCTGAAAGCCAGAAACATAATGTTACTATATGGCTTGGTCAAACAAATACAGAAAGCATACTGCCAGCCCATAACCAGTTGCCTGTGAATTAGGAGCACAGCTGTGAAAATGCCTAATGTCAGGGAGCAATTTGATACATGGACATGACTTAAAATTCTGTGGCTGTAATTTTTATGCTTGAAAACAGTCACAGAAGCTGGAGAGAAGTGCTGATCTCATAGCACTCTCTGCCTTCATTTAGCCATAGCAACATCTCAGCAGCAAATTACATGTAAACCACCCAAACTATGTAAATATTGACCAGTACTCTTAAATCCCATTCATTTCTGTTAAAAGCAAGCAACAAACCAAAATATAATGCAAAATCATACTGATAGAGGTTTATGGTTGCCTGGCAGTATTTTCTATGCCTTTTCATGCTGCAAAATATAGAAAAAGTAGCACAACAAATGCAGAATCCTATGGTGACATTTTTACCATCTTCCTGGTACTTGCTTATCTAATAATTCAGTCAGCTGGTTGTAATTGGGTTTCTGTATTATTCACAGCATCAAGTCTCAGGATGGAGATTTCTGTATTTTCATCTTTCTTGTCTTACAGCATTTCCTGTTCCGAGTTATTGTAGTAGGCAATGTATATGGGGTCAGTGGAGGAAGGCCAGTGTAAGTCAACTATACCTCATACATTAGCAGTAAGATCTCTGTGCAATTTGGTTTGGGTTGGTTTTTTTGGTTGTTTGTTGTTTTTTTTTTTGGGGGGGGGGGGGTTTTGTTTGTTTGTTTTTGTTTTTTTTTTTTTTTTTTTTTTTTTTTTTGCTTTTTTT
>NDXB01006875.1:123083-171128 GCA_002631895.1 Agapornis roseicollis
TTTTTTTTTTTTTTCTTCTCTCTAATGTAGCTGTTTAGTAAGCAAGATTTATCTGTTGCTTATAGAAAACTTGCTCTTGTGTGTCATACCTTATTTTAACAAGATTTAACCTTTCTTCCCCCGGTTGTCTTGTCATTGAAATAGAATAATTGTACAAGCTATACAAACTATATCTGAGTAAAAGATGTTAATTAACATCCATATCCCTACAGAGCATACTCCAAGCCTGTGCTATTTATGAAGAGAAACTTGAGCTTCAGACCATATATTTATGTTGTTAGCAAAATAATCACATTTGTCGCATTCCTAAAGTTTATTGTGTGTTCTGAACATATTAGAGTTGCCAAAAAGATGTTTTGCTGGAAGCAATCCAAAACATAAATAGAATTTTAATTCTCCTTTGGAGTTTGTAACCCCAATTACCCTCTGTAGCTCCTTTGAAAGTGTGCATCAGAACACATAATTATGAAACACTTTTGGATTACAAAACGATGCCAAATTAACTCCAGTTGAATAGCTAAGTTCTCTATAAAAAAAAAAGGGAAATTCAGTTATTAGAAAGCTGGAACAGGTTAAATGGCTTATCATGTAAGGCTTGAGTCTTATCTGACCTTAGAAGGGTGCTCAGTTGGCTTTCATATACATTCTTCTTAACTGATGCTTAATATTAGAGAATATTGTATCAGTATATTCACCAATTCCTCCTACATCTCATGCATATCTAGGAACAAAACCACAAATAAGGACACAGATAAAAAATTAATTTTCCATATTTTTAAAAGAGTTTCACTTCCTTTTGTTTGTGAAAGTGATGCAGAGAGTGTTGTCTATGTAACTAGAGGAAGGTCTTTCGGTGGTCTGGGTTGGAGAGGAAGAGATGCTAGTATTTAGTATAGTCTACCTTCTCCCAAGGCTTCTGTCATTGAAGAGAAGCTTTAAAAGAGGTGACGAAGTCTGAAGTCATTCCCTATCATATGTTGTCCAGATATTTCATGATTAAATTGTTTAGCCTGACTCTTCTGTCAGCTCCACACTTGGCTGTTGAGCTTTGCTATTAGTGAGTGTTAGTTTGCTGCCCCCTTAACTTCCTTTTTTCCTCGTCTCTGAATAGGTTTGCTGGATCAAATGGATAGATATGCCTCCTCCCTTCTAATTGAAGTCACAAGCATCCTTTCTGTCACAGAGATCTCATTGAATACAAACTGGATCCTACAAAATCGGATCTTGGCTGTTCTTTGTTCCCAATCTTCAGGCCTTTTCAAAAATTATCTTATTTCAGAGTCTAGAAGGTCTCAAAGTCAGGAGTCCTCAAGGAGGACTTCTGTCTGCAGAAGGAATTACGGTTTTAGAGGGAGTTAAGGAACTGAAAATCTCTTGTTAGAAGAGAGTTAACATAGTAAGATTTCCACTTATTTTAAGCCAGTCTTAATTTTAGTGCACATGCATTATTTCCAGTTGAAGTGTTCTGTTTGCACAGTCTCAGTAGATATATTTTCACTGTTTTTACAGTCTTTTGACATACAATTCAAATAAGGTGATGGTTCTATGAAGTGCAATCTTAATGAGTTAAATGGTGACCTACTGGATGGTAAGTGTTCATCCCAACAGTATCATCCCAGTAGGTACAAAGGGTTATTCTGCAAATCTATGCTCTTCCTTCTTGAGTAAGTGCTGTCCTATGGAAATCTTTGTAAAGCAGAGAACAACCAGCAGGGTAGTCAGCAGGAGCCATAAAGAGGCTGTAAGGTGTCACAAACTCCAATATTTCCCCTTTCCTGACCCTTGTCTTACCATCTTGACTGCAGAAGAGTCAAGAGTTGTTTACTTTGAGATGGGTTTATTCCTTCTCCAAAACCCCTGAGCTTAATGAGATCTCTTAAAATATTCTAGGCCTCTACACAAGCTTAGGAGGGTTCTTGAATAACACCTGTGGAACAAAAAAAGATACTGTGCAGGTGCTTAGCTAGGCAGGTAAGTTAACCTGTCATAGAAACTGCTAGCCTTCTGTAGAAGGCTAGTTAAAAGCTTCTTGGAGGAGGATATCCACATGCCTCATTTCTGGGATCTTTGCTTGGGGGCTTAATGTCTGCGAGCTGTACAGGCTGTGTACTCCCCCCACATTTGCTCATTAGCAGCAAAGCCTCTCAGGTTGAAAAGCAAGAGAATAGCTGCATAAATCAGGAAGTGGTACAACCTGGTGATAAGCCTGTAACCATTATTGTGCTTTTATATCAGTTCTTGTTTAGTAAGTGTATTTTTTTTACTTTTGACTGTTGTATATATTAAAATGCCCAAGTGTTTAATTATGAACAACTTTAACATTTGCAATTTAAAAAGAAATACTGAGAGGTGCATGATATTAAAGCATTTATTTCAAAATGCCTAGGTAATCATATGACCTTTGATTTTAAAAAATTATTATCTAAAGCTTATTTCATATGAGCTCCCTTGTTTTTACCCCTTGTGGATGATTTGTATGTACTTTCATGATTCCATTATAAAATTGCTGGAGGGATACTGCTAACAATGATTTATGTGTCTGGTGCACATTGATGGTTTTAGTCCTTCTTTTAAAATAGATGGAGAAGTTTAAGCTGAATCTTATAAATCAGTGTGTGGTACATGAAGTAGGATTTTAAATAAGAGATTGTGGAAAAATGAGCTGTGCCTTCTTTTTCATAATCATCATCATTAAACTTGGCCATGTTAGAATGGTCTTGCATGCATTAGGAAAAAATAGCTCAGGTGTGTAGTTTAGTCATTATAAAATGGTTGGGCATGGCATTTGAAATTTAAAACATCTTGCTGTAACTGTCCAAGTGGAGACCAGTGATGTGTGGTGTTCCTAAGGGGCTGTTGCACATCTTTGTTGCTGACACAGACAGTGGGATTGAGTCTGCTGCCTCAGCAAGTTTGCTGACAACACCAAGCTCTATGGTGCGGTCAACACACTGGAGAGAAAGGATGCCATCTAGAGAGACCCTGACATGCTTGAAAGGTGGGCCAGGGCCAACCTCATGAAGTTCAACAAGGCCAAGTGCAAGGTCCTGCAGCTGGGCTGGAGCAATCCCAGGTGCAAATACACGCTGGGCAGAGAACAGATTGAGAGCAGCCCTGAGGAGAAGGACATCGTGGTGTTGCTCAATGAAAAGCTCAACATGAGCTGGCAGTGTGCACTTGCAGCCCAGAAAGCCAAGTGTATCCTGGGCTGCATCAAAAGGAGCGTGACCAGCAGGTCGAGGGAAGGGATTCTCCCCCTCTACTCTGCTCTTATGATACTCCACCTGCAGTACTGCATTCAGCCCTGGGCCCCCCTAGCACAGGAGGCACATGGACCTGCTTGAGCAAGTCCAGAGGAGGCCATGAAGGTGATGCTGGAGCAACTCTCCTATGGAGGCAGGCTGAGAGAGTTGGGGTTGTTCAGCCTGGAGAAGAGAAGGCTCAAGGGATACTTTATCACAGTCCTTCAATACCTAAAGGGGCCTACAAGAAATCCGGAGAGGGACTTTTTACAAGGACATGTAGTGACAGGACAAGGGGAGAATGCCTTTAAGCTGACAGAAGGGAAATTTAGATTAGGCATTAGGAGAAAATCCTTTGCTGGAGCAGGTTGCCCAGGAAAGCTGTGAGTGCTCCACCCCTGGAAGTGTTCAAGGCCAGATTGGATGGGGCTTTGAGCAACCTGGTCTAGTGGAAGGTGTCCCTGCCCATGGCAGGGGGGTTAGAACTGGATGATCTCTAAGGGCCCTTTCAGTCCTAACTATTCTGTGATTCTGTGAAATCTGAACGTGAATAGAAAGCCTACTCTAGATTGCCAAATGCCAATTCCAGTTACTCAGCTGTCAAGGGGTATATTAATCCCTCAAATTCAGCAAGTCCAAGCTGATTAGCATGAAACTGCAGCAACTGATGCTGCAGGTCTAAAATATTGCCTTGATTTGGGGGTTACCTCTCCTCCTGAGGAAAGATAAAGGTGCTGTTTGTTCTTTGTTGCCAGGAGTAGTGGAGTGCAGCTCAGGACAGTTGTATACAAAGTTTTTTAGTCCTTTAGGTGTTCTAATTTTCGAGTGCTTCTGCATTGAACAGGTTATCTCAAGTACTATGAGATAACTTATACTCTGTGAGCAATAGTCTGTGAGCTTATAAGTGCCGCTTGCCTGATGGGGCTAAGAGAGGAGCTGGGGATTCTCAAGGCAGGTGGAAACCTGTTTCTGCTTTATTTGCTACCCATGTGAAAAGCAATCATATAAGTGGAGTACCAAGAGAGATTTTGATTAGTTTGGATTCAGAAACAATGTGAGTTTCAGGCAGATCAGAAAAGAAGTGTTTAGAAAATAAATGAGCTGATTTCATCTATTGGGGTGGGGTATTTTTGTTTTGGGATGTTTTGGGTTAGTTTGTTGTTTGGTGGTTTGTTTTTGGTTTTTTGTGGTTTTTCTGGAGGGGGTTTTGGTTTGTTTTTGTATTTTTTTTTTTTTGATAGTGCCAGAAAATACACAGGAACTAATCCAGCAATTAGCCGTAATACTCCTACACGTAAAATAACTAAATCTGATCAATCTGTTAACAGGAAAAAGCAGTGTTTGTGATGAGGCTTGTAGCTACACCTCTGATTTATAGATTGCATGGTCATATCAAATCCTCTCTCTTTGGATGCAAAAAGTTGTTAATGACACAACCATGTGGAATGAGGTGTTTGGATTGATATTTGGAATAAAACAGAGTACTGTAAACTTACTTTACTGCTGTTGGTGCTGTTGATCATGACTGAAATTCACAGCCAGGAATTTTTTTTCAGTCCTGCTACAATTGTGACCTCTAGTGGAAAAAACCAGTTTGTTATGATGATTATGCATCAAAGTGCAAAGTAATTCGCGGAGTGTTGTAATAGTCATTATGTCGAATGTCATAGCATTTCCAAGACTCATTAATGGTAAATTCCCTTCAAGGCACTGTATTATGTACATAAAAAATACCAATTCTTCCTGAAAATGCCTCTGAAAACTCTCTGCAGATTTATATAAAAGCTAACATTACAGAAATACGGTTTCATGCTTTCAGGAAAAGGCTTGCAAAAATACTCCATTGCAGAACCAGAAATTCCTTGGAGGCCGTTGCCTTATAAAGAGTGCTGTTGTTATCCCACAACAATATGTATTGTAGTGACTTGAGTGCAAATCTGTTGAGGCGGTTTTAGATATCAGCTCTGAAAGGCATTATAAGAAAAGATTCATCATACCATTAAACAGGCAGGCAAGAAGATTCATAAAATATAATCTAGGAAAACAGTCTGAACACAAAGTACATAGTTCTTACATGCTGTACATACATACAGCAAGTAAGAATTGCATATGGTATTTTTCATATTTGGATGAACAAAAAGGTATTTCTAAAATAATCAAGGTACGTAGGCTGTAGACAGGAGAGTCTCTTCCATCAGCAGAGGTAATGTGTGTACTGTCAGTAAGGCTGTTGTGTTGTGTCCTCTGGCTGAACTGACCCTGGCTGCTTTTTCAAGCAGGATCCTAAGAGTAGTTTCAGTTAGGCTGCTCCAAAGGAGCCTCAACTGGGATATGTGTTCACCTTCACCCTGCAAAAGTCTCAATGTCTTTATTGTCAAAATGAGAAGATGTTGAACAAAAGCAGAGGATAGGTTGTTTTTGTTTGTTTGTTTCAGTTTGTTTTTATATGATGTAAGAGAAAATGTAGCCTTTTTCACCCCTCTGTAGTCAGTGGAGTGCATTTTACTTTCTTTATTTTTAAATGATTGGACATTGTCATTGTATTTTCCAGTGAATAAATTTCTGCACACTTGTATTTCCAGGTTTTGCAAACCAGAAAGCAGCTATGTAATACAGGCATCAGTTTGCTTACCTTTGAAATACTTTTGACTTTTGGTTAATAGCAGCAAAACAGTGTATTGTGTACTTGTGGAGTCTTTTTTTTTTTCTAATTTTTGTGGGGTTTTTTCAGTTTGAGCATGAAAGATTGTACATGATTAGATATAGCTAAGTTACTTGGCAAAATCTGATCAACTAGAATATTTATTGCATTTTCTTTATGCCCTGCTTGTTACAATATTCTTCACTGTTCATGAAAATCAGCATTGGCATGATGGAGGGATATCCTCTCACATTCATAGCACCTGACTAATTGAACAGTGAGATTCCAAAAGCACCAAAGAGCTGTCATCTACCACAGCCAGGAGTTTGTAAACTGTGCCTTGGGGCTTTAATGATGAACTTTGAAGTGTAGCAGGGGAACGGGAATCATTCCTGAAAGATCTGCAGCATCTAGTTGTGATGCCACATGATGATAAGTAATAGGGAAGAGAGATTTGTATACTGGGACTGACTGAAGTATTTTTCTTTTTATTTTCAGGGTATGAACATAATCTTCCATGTAGCCTTGGCTCTCTTAAAGGTAAGAAGGGTTATTTGTTTATTTTATTAAACTGTATGGAAAATTTTCTTAGCTTAAAGTGTCATGTCTAAGGAAACAATAATAGCAGGACTTCTGGAGGAGGGAACAGAGGAGAAATACCCATTTGGGTAGAGATGTCTTCAAAATTGTTCTTACGGTAGATCTGTTTTTTTAAACTTAATCATGTCATAAAGTTCCTGGAACAAGGAATGCAGTCTGAAGATTTAAATGTCTCATGTAATTATTGTTTGGAAAACATTTTGTTTATTTTGTGGCTGGGTTTTTGCATATAAATCTTCAAGAAATGTAATTGAGTATTCTTTCATATCAAATGTATTTGTAATGTCAAAAGAGGAGTGGAAGTATTTTATAATATGGAGAAATTCTGTCTTTGTCTTGGACACAGAATTTACCAAAACAAACAAACAAGTAAACCTATAAGTAAAGTATTGGCCCTTTTGATGCCAGTGAGATAGCTGAAAGTTAACTTAGTTAACCTTTACAAGTTGGTTCTAGTTCAAATCCGGTCTGCATACAGGCTCATGGTATGGCATTTGAAATGCCACATTGAATTGAAATGATATTCCCATAGACTAAAGCTCAGAGTAGAACAGCTTATCACTCCTAACACAACAACTCCATAACATGGATATGGACTAATATAATTTGGTTGTTGCTAGTCATTCAGTGTCTTCCTTATCATAGAATACCAGCTTGGAAAGGGAACCTCAAGGATCATCTGGTCTAACCTTTCTTGGGGAAAAAAGCACAGACCCTGTCTGGCTGAATCATAAAAACATCCAATGTTTTGAAGTCCACCACTTCCTTGGGGAGATTATTCAATTGTCTGATTGTTCTCATTGTGAAAAAATTTCCTCTTGTGTTCAATCAAAATCTCACCAGGAGTAACTTGCACCCATTACCCTTTGTCTTTTCCATGTGATCCCATGTAAAAAGGGAGTCTCCATCAACTTTGTAGCCACAGTTTAAATACTGGAATATGGTGATAAGGTCTCCTTGAGCCTTCTTTATTCAAGGCTAAACAAAGACAGTTCTCTCAGCCTTTCCTCATACAGCAGTCTTCCCAGTCCTTCAGTCATCTTTGTGGCCATTCTCTGGACCCTCTTCAGCCTGTCCAAAATTTTTGCAGAACAGGGATCAAAAGTGAGCACAGTATTCCAGGTATGGCCTGACCAGTGCTGAGTAGAGTGGGATAATGACATATTCATCCCTGCTGGTGATGCCCTTTTTGGTACAACCCAGCATCCTGTTGGCTTTCATTGTGTCAGCAGCACACTGTTCATTCATATTCAGCTTGCTGTACACCAGGTCCCTTCCCATGGAGCTGTTCCCCAGCCAAGTAGATCCCAGCCTGTGCTGCACCCTTGGATTATGTTTTCCCAGGTGCAAGACCTTACACTTGTCCTTGTAACTTTATAAGGTTCTTGTTATCCCACTTTTCCAGCCTATCCAGGTCATCCTGCAGAGTGGCTCTCCCTTCTGAAGTGTCCACAGTTTGGAGTTTGGTATCATCAGCAAACTTCATCAGGGTACACTTGGTCCCATAATCCAGATCACACTGAACATCATTTGGCCCACTATGCATCTCTGGGAGACCCCACTTGTGACAGATCACCAGTTTAAAAAGGAACTATTCACTACCAAGTTCTGGATGTGGCCAGTCAGCCAGTTTCCCACCTGCTGCATGGACTGCTTGCCTAGACCGTAATGTGTCAGTTCCTCTAGGAAGAGGCTGTGGGGAATTTCATCAAAAGCCTTGGAGAAATCCAGGTAGATAATGCCCACCATTTGCCCCACTTCAACCCAGCAGGTTAGTTTGTCATAGAAGGTTTGTCAAGCACAGTCTGTTCTTGGTGAATCCTTGCCAGCTTTTTCCAATCATGTGCTTAATTTGACTTGCAATAGCACCCAGGAGGATTCATTCCATAGCTTTCTAGGTGTACAAAGTAAAAATGATGGGTCTGTAATTTTCTGGATACGTCTTAAGCCCTTCTTATAGCTGTGATCACCCTTTATTATAGGGGTGATGTTAGCCACCTTCTAGTCTTCTGGGACATTCCCTCATCTCTGCACTTCTCAGAGATTATGGAAAGTGTCTTCACAGTGACATCAGCCTACTCTCTTAACACCCTCAGATGGATAATGGCAGGGCCCATAGATCTGTAGGGGTCAAGTTCCTGTAATAGTTCATGTAGCAACTCTTTTTTCACTGATGGTGGGTCTCTGTTTGTATGAGCCTGGATTCTTGTTACCAAGGCCTGGGGCATAACAGTGCTGGTATGGACAGAGGTGAAGAAAGGTTGAGAATCTCTGCCTTTTCAGCATTGTTGGTTACTAATTCACCTCTCCTGCTTAAGAGCCAGCCAGTATTTTCCTTCTACTTCTGCTTGTTTAAATACCTGAAGAAATCTTTCTTGTATATTTTGACATCTCTGGCCAATTTCAGTTGGAGAAGTACTTTTGCTTTTCTAACTATCTTTGCACACCCTGGCAATGCCCTTGTAGTTCTCAACAGATATTTGTCCACTTTTCCGTCTCTGATATGCTTCTCTTTTGGTTTTGAGCAGACTCAGAAGCTCCCATTTAAGCCGCAAGGCCCTCTTCCTCTGCCTACTTCCCTTACCTTTAAAGGGGATGAACTGTTCATTTGCTTTCAGAAGAGTGTTCTTGAAAAACTCCAAACACTCGCTAGCTCCTTTATCCTCTATAAAAGCTTCCCACAGAATCCCTCGCAGTTGAGCTGTGAGCGAGCTGAAGTTTGTTCTGAAATCTAAACCCTTTTTCTTAGTACTAACTTTCAGCATGCTCTGCAGGATCCCAAACTCCACAATATTGTGATCACTGCAGCCAAGGCTACTACAAAGCAGGTTTTCTTGGTTTGTGAGTAGCCAGTCCAGCAGTGTCTCATTCCTGGTTGGCACATCTAATATTTGCATGAGGATACAGTCCTCTACATATTCCAGGAATCTGACTGATGACATGTGAGCTGCTGTGTTGTTCTTCCAACAAACATCTGGGTAGTTAAGTGACCCCATAAGAACCAGGTTCTGTTGACCCAAAGCTTGCTTAAGTGACCCGAATATTACTTTGTTGGACTTATTTTGTTGGTTTGGAGGTCAGTAGTGGATGCCTGCTGCAATATCCTTCTTGGAGACTACCCCTCTGATCTTCACCCAGAGGCAAGATGTATCATTTACCTAGAAAGGGCAAGCAGCTACTGGTTCAGTTACTCGGTGAAGAGTAATTCTCAGGGATTCAACTTCTATGGCACAAAGTCCTATAGCAGAAGTGCTCAACACCAGGAAGGTGTGTATGCTGCTGTTTTGAGCAGAGCAATTGGAAATTTCCAAGCACACATTTTCACTTGAGGTAGGGTAACTTTGGTGTAGTGCTGCAGTGTAGGTAGGAGATAGTATGTAGCTTTGTAATAAGAAAAGGTTCAAAATAAATTGTGCTTTACACTATCATAGTTAATCTGTTAAATGGTGCTGTGACTTTCTGCATGAGTATATGTATTAAATGAAATTGCCTATAAACAGGGTATTTGTTTAATGCAGCTTTCCAAGGAAGTGCTCCTACACAAATCTAAATTTGTAAAAAGGGGGGGAGGGAAATGTGTGCTCTTTTCTTCCTGTTTTGTATTTTATTTGCAGCTATGGAGGCTTGTTAATTTTATTCTTTTCTCTTTTGGGGTTTTTTCTTGTTTTCCTCTTTTTTTTTTTTCTTTTTTTTTTTTTTCGGTTTTTTGTTTTTGTTTTTTTTTTGCAGCTATGGAGGCTTGTTAATTTTATTCTTTTCTCTTTTGGGGTTTTTTCTTGTTTTCCTCTTTTTTTTTTTTCTTCTTTTGTGGTTTTTTTATTTTTTGGGGTTTTTCTTTTTTTCCTCTTTTTTTTTTTTCTTCTTTTGTGGTTTTTTTATTTTTTGGGGTTTTTTTTTTTTTTTAAGGCCAATGTAGATAAAGGGAAATCTAGTAGGCTATGGTATGATAGATAGTAAAGAAGTGAAAGCAAACATACAAGCAACATCCAACAAGATGTATTGCTATAGTAGAAAGAATAGGTTCTCAAAAGAGGTAGAGATACCAGTTTATGGATCTTAAAAATGAAGAAGACAGAGAAGGAGGCATGCTTGCACTGAGCTGAAAATAGCTGGCAAGGTTTTCAGGAAAGGGAAACTTAGTTCAATTCAGTTATGAAGGATGGCTTTGAGACTGTGGGTATACACCCAGCGATCTGTTTCCTTACATTTCCTGCTGCTGGTAGTGGGAGCAGCTGAACAGAAGTTGGCATTAGAACAATTGTTTAAAAGTGTGATAACCTTGAAAAGGACTAAAATCCTTAATTCACAGATGTCATACTTCAAGTCAAGATGTTTTTTTTTTTTTGTGTGTATGTGTTTAATAATTAGCCCAGTTTCTTTTACCAAAAAGTCCTCAGCCTTTTCAATTTATATATGTTCCACAACATGCTACTTATCCAATTGAACATTTCTTTTTGGCTGTTCAAGAAGAGGAAAACTCAAGAAAATATTTTGTCGGTCTCTTTATAAATGATTTCTAAATTTAACAGCTTTAAGTATTGGTTTTAATACTGCTTATAGTGGTTCTTAAAATGTGTGTATATATATATATATATACATGCAGTATGCTGTATCTGCATGTTCTGGCACTAGTAAGCTCTGTATGGTAAAGGAGCCGTTATCCTGGAAAAATATTTCTATATTGTAGCCAAAAACAAGTACAAAGAAAATACATGTAAGTAAGATAAGATTCTAAGTCAGAAATACCTAAGAGCACAGTTCCATAGTAGTAACAAGATGGAGCTGGTGATTATATAGCATTAAGTCAGCATTATGACTTGCTTTCAGCAGGAATTGCTGTTCTCTTAGGGAAGAAAATAATTTTCTACTCTGAGCCCTGAACTATTTTTTTTTCCTATGCAGAGGTGTTTGTAATCTCTCCTAATCATTAGAAACAAAGTGGTTTAGCATACCAGTCTTTTTAAGTTACAGAAATATAATGTGCATGCTGCAGAGAAACCGCTTTAAAAACTGTGTGTTTCTGAGGTCTTGTTTCTCTGATTCTGAAGCAAATGCAAGCAACTCCTAAGGATTTGTTCTTCATTAAAAGAGGGTGATTATTCTCTCATCCACCATCTTTTGGATTATTTTTAATTTGGATGAGGGAATCCTTCATCAGTGGAGTATCAGAGTCTTTATTGTGTAAATGTCATTTTCCTCACTTCCCTGTGAAGCGTGTGCCTCTCAATCCCTCATTAAATAACACCAGAATAGAAGCTTTTATCTTTAACTCTCTTGTACTCAATGCTGTTTCTCACTGTTGCAAGCAGCTGCTAGTATTCAAAGTGAATGCTTGTTAGTTTTGAAATGACAGTACTACGGTGACCTGAGACATCTTGATGCAGTGATCTTTGGAAAATAAACATGTATTTAAGACATGAGGGGAATCCTTTCCCTTTCCTTCTCCCACATTCTGAATATGACTGTAGCAAGGAACAGCTAGAGGATGAAAGCTCTTTAGCTTTGTAATAGGACATTAATCTGATTTCTTACTGAAGGAAAAACAGAGTTTTTTCTGTAGCATCCAAATGTAATGCTTTCTAATGCGTATCACTGCTTTCCATGTACTCAACAGTATGCTCACCTGTCAGGCTCTCCAGCTGGTGGCAGTATTTTACAGTTTGACATTAACCAGTTAGTTCTGTGTCATGTAGAGACTGCGCTTGCATTAACATTTAGTAAGCTGAGCTGATAAAAAATCAAATCCCTCACCTTTTATTTTCTGACTGCCAGAAAACACAGTGAAGCACTACAGTCGGAAAAGTGCTGGAAAAAGCAGTGTAGAAAACTGTGGTTAGAACAGTTGTTCAGAACAACTGAACAAACAACAATTTTTCATTCTTAAAATCTGAGTTAAGCCCATTAATTGAGAGCAAGAGGGGAACTGTCCATTCCAGTGCCACCATACTTTCTGATCCCTTTGTCATCAACTACTTAGTTCCTCAGAAATTACAAAGTAAACATTAAAATCTTCACATGCGCAAAGAAAAAATATCATTACTAAGCTTGCTTTCATGTTTTAATATTTCAAAACCAGCCAAATGCATGTTTTATTTTAGAATTAGCAAGATAAACAAGTACTAAAATATATGAATGTGGAGAAATCAGGATTTAAGTTAAGTGCTATTGTAGTTACTAACTACTGAGAAGGTAGGGAATAGTACTTGTTAACTGGAAATACAAGAATGAACCACAGGCTTTTAAAATAGGTGCATATCCACACTTTCTTTTTGAGGGTTCATTTACTCATGAAGTGTAATTTATAAGAATACTTAGAGGTCAGCACTTAGGTTGTTGAGCTTTCTCCTGGGTGCCTGTTAAGAACATGTTGCTTGATGCCAGAGGAAAGCCATAGTTTTGATGACAAAGGTGTATAATGTTCTAATTGAAATGGGCAGACAATAATGAGAAACAATAATGTATTTGTTAACTGCTTCTGTTTTACATCCAGTGCATTGTTATCTTCCAAAGATTCATTTCAGTACATATATAATCTTAAAACCAGTACTTTTATATATCATTCCTTAAACTTAGGTGCATGTGAGCAGCATTTCTACTAGTGCTCATGAGTTCTTAACACTCCTTCTACTTCACGTTATCAAGTGATAACTGTAATGCTGCAGTTGTATTTCTTGGTTATTTCTGTTGCTGTTGCTCAGTGCTCTTTGTTAGTCTGTGCCCAGCAAATCAGGGAGAAGCACACCTGTTACAATGGCAGGGACAGCAAATGATGCTATTTATTCAAGTAGTAGGCTTCCTAGACCAAAAAAAGAAAAAAAAAGAAAAAAAAACCCAACCCAAACAAAAAAAAAACTGTCAGAATTACCTTGGAGTTTTCTTATCTTTATAATATTCTGTATCTGAACTGAAAAGGACCTTCTGGGCCAAAAAAAATGCTTCTTTGCTATATTATGCCATTATGTAACATGGCATCCATTTCATAAACCTGTAACAGCAGCAGTATTGCTGGTGGAAGGTCCTTTCCCTTATTCCAGCTTATTACTGGTCATTTTACACTTATCTACTCTGACATCCACATTGTGCTTCCTTTGAGGTAGTCCCCTTCCAATGACATTCCCACTAATGCTTTTCACCTTGAAGTATTTATAGGTACCACTCATTGTTTACTAAATAAACCAATATTCTTAGTGCTTTTGAACTCTAGAGCATCTTAGTAGTTTCCTTCTGCATCTCTTCAGTTCTGTATTAATCTTATTAGAAGTGAATGACTTTAAGAGAGGTCACACTATACTTTCTGTATTGATGTTGTATTTTCTTATTCTAGAAAATCTACTTTATCTAATAACTGAGGGTTTTATTGTTCTCACATTTGTGTGAAATAGTATTCATGACTAACCAGAGGGTTCCACAAATACTACTAGGGTGATGAGGCGCTGGAATGGGTTGCCCAGGGAGGTTGTGAATGCTCCATCCGTGGCAGTGTTCAAGGCCAGGTTGGACAGAGCCTTGGATGGCATGGTTTAGTGTGAGGTGTCCCTGCCAATAGTGGGGGGTTGGAACTAAATGATCTTAAGGTTCTTTCCAACCCTAACTATTCTATGGTTCTATTTAACCACCTTAGAGGTGGATTTTTGTAAGAGCACACATTTTTAATAAAACTATTCTATACTTCTGTATGCATGTACATTTCACTTCTTAACAAACATACAGTGTTTCATTACATTGAAAACAACAAACATTGTAGGAGTTTTTTTCACTTTGAAGACATCTTTGGATAGACATCTGACCTTCCCTGTCTTGGATTTTGTCCATCTCTTGAGCTGCCACTTGCACCAACCCAAAACTTCATAATCAGATCTATAATTTTGTTCTGTGTAAAAGGCATAGCTCAAAAATTTATGCTCGTGAGAAGTGGACTTATCCAAGGATAGCCAGAGTAGTCATCCATTTCTGTGCATCTTAGATCCTGTTTTTCATGGGTAAGTTATAGATATTCCTTCAGGAAGCTGTGTGGCTTGCAGTGTAAATTGAAGCGACGGGGTGACATCCCTTGTGATTATGCTTCCCTTTATCACCTGCTTCTGAAATTATCACTTGCCACAATTTAGCCTGGGGCATTAGAGTTTAAAAAGTAGTGCAGTCTTTTAAAAAACACAAGGAAAAAGCCCAAGCAAGTAATGAAATAAATTTTGTCAGTCATACGAAAGGAAGCAGCATGAGGAACAGTTAAGTTGAGCAACCACATTCTTCTGTATCTTACTGAATTTTTTTTATAGTCTTAGTGGCTAAACTTCTGAGGAAATCAGTGAAGACTGGACAGGTGCTTATTTTAGGTAAAACTGGCATACTGTCAATGCACATAATTAAAAAATGTGAATTGCCTTCCAGTTTGGCATGAAATCTACAATTATTGTAACTTTTTGAGAATAATCACATGAAAAGGGTGTGTAACTGGGCATGGGCCTTGTATCCAAAAGATAAAACAGCTATGTCATTCTCTCTCTGCTCTACCTGTGCATTTGCAATGGCTTGAGGAGCCTGAACTGATTTTTAAATCAGCATTGCTTTAAGCCAGAGGTTACTTTCCAGCCTAAACTGCTTTTGATTCTAGGTGATCGGTTTAGTCTACTCTCAAGTGCATTAACTCTTCAAAAGGCTCTTTTCAGGGTAAAACAGTGTCTATATTAGAATCTAAGGCAAAATAGATGTCCTCCATACCATTTTTTTTTATAGCTTCTTTATGTGGCTGATCTCAGGATAAGAGCTGAAGCTTCTGGTAGAGAAGATGATCCTAACTCTTTGCTGCTAAAGATCAGAACCAGCTGTTCTGTTTTCAAGGTCTTCTCCATTAGGCAATGGGCCAGAAATTCAGTCTTAAAGAGGCTCTATTATATTTCTATTTCCTAAGTTGAGGACATCATAGAATCATAGAATAGTTAGGGTTGGAAAGGACCTTAAGATCATCTAGTTCCAACTCCCCTGCCATAAGCAGGGACACCTCACATTAAACCATACCACCCAAGGCTTCGTCCAACCTGGCCTTGAGTACCACCAGGGATGAAGCACTCACAACCTCCCTGGGCAACCCATTCCAGTGCCTCACCACTCTTAACAGTAAAGAATTTCTTCCTTATATCCAATCTAAACCTCTCCTGTTTCAGTTTGAACCCATTACCCCTTGTCCTGTCACTACAGTCCCTAATGAAGAGCCCCTCCCCAGCATCCCTATAGGCCCCCTTCAGATTATATTGTCTACTTGTACTTTCTAGATGTTAGAAAATGATGATGCTGTTTCAGTATATATCAGAACATATAGTTCTGATAGTTACTATTATTTTTTATTATGAATTATTATTCTTATAATGATTTAAATACATGTATGTCTCATGTAGCTAGCAAATTTTGTGATTCTGTGCAAGATTTTTTTCTTAAGTAGGTAATGGAAGTAAGTAAAACCGTAAAAATAACCATTCCAGATGAGACTTGTGTGCTTATCCACCCCAGTATCTTGCTGGCAACAGTGGCAACTTGGGAAAAAAACTGTAAAAAAGGGCAATAATACTTTTGTATTTTTTTTTATTTCTGGCAGTTTGTGTCTTGGAAACTCTGAGAAAGAAGTGGTATTTCATATTTAATAACTCTGTATGGATTATTATTCCATGAGTTTGTCTGGTGACTTTTTGAACACATGTAAATTAGTAGGCTCAGAGATTTTCTCAGCTTAATTGCATTTTGGGTTTGCTTTGAATCTGCCACCTATGTGAGTTTCATGTGAAGTTCCTGGTTCCTGCGTTAGAAAGAAAGCATTTTGGACAGTTAGTACCTGTTCACTTTCTCCACACCACTCCTAATTTTCTAAGTCTACATATACCTCATCAACTCTCTGTTTTCCAGGCTTAATAATCTTAGTCGGGTTTTTTTTTTGTCTTTTCATTTGGAAGCCTCTGATGATCCTTATTCCCTCTATAAATACTATTCTGTCTGTGTTACCTCCTTTTTGAGATAGGAGGACCAGAGGAATGCATAATACCAAAGATGAAAATGCATAATGGACATATACTGTAGAATAATGGCATTCTTTGTTTAGATCTTTCTTCCTTTCCTATTAATTCCTGCTGTTTGGTGTGTTTTGTTGACTTGTGCTGTCAGTGATATGAAAATATCACTGTTGGCATTTTCATAGAACATTGAAAAGTTCTATGAAAATATCACTGTTGACCTGTGCTGTCAGTGATATGAAAATATCACTGAGCTAATATTTTCATAGAACTGCCCGCAGTGACTCCAGGATTCACTCCCGAGTAGGAATTGTCAGCTCAGTTGTCATTTATATGTAAAACTGGTATTGTTCTCCATATGCATCAATTTACATTTATCTACATTGACTTTCATTTACCGTACTATTGCTCAGTCATTCAGTCTCTTACGGTCCTTCTGCAGTTCTTTACTGTAAGCCCCTGTCTTTAAAACCCTGAATAATTTAATAGCATTTGCAAATGTTGTCACCTCATGATTCACTCTCTTTTCTAAGCCATTTGAGAATAGGCCAGCCAGCACATTCTATCAGACAATTCCATCAGGTTGCTGATGGAATCTACTATGGAAATGAATTGTTTTATCATGTTCTCTCAAACAATGATAAAGATGTAAACTTCACTAAATCCAGATCACATGGTTGTAATTAGACCTGAGGAATACAAAGGACAAATTAATTTCTGATAAGGTAAGGGATGAAGTTCTTACTGTGAGCATGATTTATGTCGTATGGATTGTTCTTTGAGTTTTGGATTCTGCTTAGATTTACAAAGTCAGTAATTTTTGCTATTAAAATGTTAAAGGCAATCCACTTCCTTTTTTTTTTTCTTTACAGTTGATGTAGATGCTGTTATACATCAGCATTATCAATTAGCAATTGATATATCAGTTGTGAAAATGTTTAGTTTGTATCAATACTGACCTTTCAGTACTGTGCCCCATTATGGTAAAAATTCAGTATTCTTGTCAACAGAAAGTACAGGATAGGAGACAAGACCAATCATGGCTTTGCAGGAAGGACTGAGACAGACGGAGGACATGGAAGGTTGGGCTGCTCGCACAGGGAGAATGCAGGCAGGCACAGGAAGCAGAACAAGAGGAAAATAATCTGTAGTGTTCACAAAAGGGTTGTAATTTAAAAGTTATGCAGGTTGCCATTTTTTACAGCAAGTTGTCAAGCCTTGTTAAACATGCAAGTAAGAAGACTCATATCTGGGAACTGAAACACTGCAAACACCCAGAACTGGCATGTTTGTGTTCAGGCTTTGTGCACTCTTGGCAAAATAGTAAAAATAGAAGCTGCAATGGTCATGATGGCACATACATTTTTCCGCATAGAAAACAGTACAAGAAGTATAGAGCTCTCACTTTGACCATCATAAAATGATAGAAGCCCATGAGTTTTTCCCAAATATTTTCTCTGTTTTTACGTACAGATGTGTGCTTATATACATATATATAATATATCATAGAATCATAGAATAGTTAGGGTTGGAAAGGACCTTAAGATCATCTATTTCCAACCCCCACTGCCATGCGCAGGGAAACCTCACACTAAACCATGTCACCCAGTGTCTCTGTCCAACCTGACCTTGAACACTGCCAGGGATGGAGCATTCACAACTTCCTTGGGCAACCCATTCCAGTGCCTCACCACCCTCACAGTAAAGAGCTTCCTCCTTATATCCAATCTAAACTTCACCTGTTTAAGTTTGAACCCATTATATGCATTCATATATGTGCACTGATGTTCTATAATGTTCCCTGTGTTCTTCTTATTTGGTGTGTTTTGAAGTAGAGAGATTTATAAAGGACTGCTCATCAACATCCTTGGTATCTTGCTGCAGAATTCAGAAAATACAGATAATTTGAAGTCATATTCTGCTTGGTTTTATTTGCCTAGAGAATATTTCCACCGTTAGCTACTTATCCTGAGTTCAGTGGACTTCAGCTGTGTACATCTGAGCAGATCTAAACTGTTTTGGAGCCATGTGAGTAAACAGACATTTCATGGCTGGAAAGGTCAGAAACAGAATGTAACTGTACTTAAAAGACTAGATACTGTATGACATGGAAATCAAAGCACAATAAATGCCTGTTTATCCTAAGACATTCTACTTAGTGTGCAAGTTACTTTCTTACGGGCCTTGTTTAGTTTTTAAATCTACTTCAGTCAGGCTCTTCTGAAGAGTGCAGGACAGTAATCGAACGGCAAGGATAAGAGAAGTGAAGCTTACATGAAGGAAAAATCATGTTTCCTCGTCAGACATAGGTAAAGATAAGATACAGTGTTCATTGAGGATTTAGAAGTTTTTAAGAATGGTAGGGAGTGTAATAAAAGATTTCCAGCTGCAAATCTGAATGAGGGTTCACTGTTACATTGTGTGAAAGGAGTTCCTGAAAAACACAGAGCCTTGGATTTCAACTGATAAATAAGGGGGGCTTTGCCAAGCCTTGGGAATTTTTGGATTTTAGGGACCTTATTTTAAAACAAGAAATCCAGGCCTGCTGTAAAAATGATAATGATGATAGTAGACCATATCTTTTGGAAAACTAATCCTGTAGTTAATTTTCCTCATTCCTAAAAATTTTGCACAATATTTATAACCTGAATTTGTCTGGGTTTCACCAGTAGCTGTTGGATCCTATTATAACTTTCTAGAATTGAAGACTTGATTTAATAATCACTTAATTGCATTTTTCATAAGCCCAGATTTTACCCCAATGAACCAAACCTGAATTTCTATAAGGAGAGTTAGCTATTAAAGTCTGATTTATGCCAGGAAGAATTTGAGGCTTTTTGTACAGATGGTGCTCTGAATTGTCTGTCTTCATGCCTGTTTTGCCCAAAAGTCACTAGTGACTCTGTCCAGGATAATGCATGCAGTACAAAGCTCTTATTTCTTCCTTTTTCATGTCTTGAGTAATGTTTTCATTTTCATTTGGAAGGTAGAACCTAATATTTCTAGAATACCGTGTTTAACAGTGTGTGGTTCAATTAGATGGAAACACTTTCAAAATTCAGAAAAAATACAAAAAGCTACTTCCTTTCCTTTAAGCCCTTTCGCCCTACAAATGTACAGTCTGGTGAGGTGATACTTCAACCTGTGGTGTACAACTGATTGGCATTGTGGTGTTTACCTATACACATAATAATGAACTAGATGATAAACCAGAATCTTTGCAATTGCATGCATAGGGACTTCGGAAAGTATAGCAGAGTTCTCATCACAATCTTCACGTTAACCTTAAACCAGAATGAAACGTGTGTTGGTTGTGGTTTGTTTTCTCTTAAAAGGACCTTCTCTTGGAAAGGACTTCAGATACCCCTGATCTCAGCCTAGAAAGAAATGTTGTAGCCTCTACCTCTTCAAAACCCTGCTCTGTGGTCTAATCCATATGGAAGATTTTCCTCTGCACAATAATGTTTCACAACCTGAGATACTTAAACCAACTTTTGTATGACCATCTGTGTTAAAAGCTTATTTAATACTACACAAAATTTGCAGGTAGTTTAGTTGTCTTAAATCCCATATCACCAGAAGATAAATAGTTGGGTCCTCATTGTCATCATTTGTCATATTTGACCTGTGACTTCTGCTGGTTCTGCTTTAATTGCTTTTGCACCTGTTCTGTGTGTCACCGTGGTCCAGGGTGACCTGTTTGGATGGGCTGCCTTTGGTAATAATGTCCTGCTTTTTAAAAAAAATTCTCATCCAAGAAAATGTATTTGGAAGCAGCCCACTGTGGTGCTGTAGCAAAGTGAATGCGAGTAATTCTTGTTTTCTAATTTTCTCTGCTTTTTGTGGTACTTACCTAGGCTTGTTCACAGTAACTTGGTATGATTTTCATGTTTTAACTACTCATGAATGTGTTCATTATTTCAATTCAACAACACCATGCTACAGATTTTCACTTGGCATTAGTATTTAAACTAAATATGGTTTTCTTGACATGTTAGACAAATGATGTTCAGATCTTAAGTATGCATTTGCAGAAGTGTTTGCAATCGGTGTGGTTTAGATCCTAGAGCTCCACACAGTATTTTAAATTACCACCTTTCTGTATGTCAGACATGTATGGAATATTACTGTCTACTCACTCTGATCAGAAATGCATATTGTTCTGCTGCATTTTATTATTAGGCAATTCAAAAATGAAACAGCATAAAAACTTGCTTTCAGAAATCCAGACCTATGAAATGAAGTAATACCTGCCAGATGGCAAAGGTACCAGGACTGTTCCCTGCATAGAAGTGATGTGAGGCAATTTAACATGTGACATCATAGCATTTTTCCTCACAAAAAGCAGTTAATTCCTAGTATCGATGCATGTGCATGTGCTGACATCATTCCCTGTCTGCCCATCGTCTACAGATTTAAAAATGACTCCTGAGAACACAGTGCTGGAAATTATCATTATTGAAATTATTTAATTCAGTCCTGCAAAAGCTGTGCAAAGATGAGCTATGGCTTCTCAGAAGCTGCCTGTTCTTCTCTCCTCACCAGCAGTCCATCATGATCTCCTTGCCCCTTTTCCATTCATCATCTGGGAGGGATGAGGGTCTCCTGCCTACCTGCCCATCTCCAGGTTGCACTGAGTCTGTATTTGCGTTATTCCAAAGCAGACTGAATACAAGTCATGATACTGGCTGGCAAGCCAATTTCTCCCTAACCATTCTAATGGTTAGGGGATGCAGCTCATGTACTGTGAGCCCGGGATTCGACAGCAAAAGAGCTCACAGCTGAATTGATTTAAGGTAGATAGGGGGGGGAGCTCAGCTGTCCAGCTGCTTACTATTGGCTTCTTATTACGGCATTCTCCCCGGAGAGGCTGTCTGCATGCTCATTCACCCCCCTCCTCCTCCCAGCCCCCTCCTTGCCTACCCCTTCATTACTGATTCACAGCGAGAGGCAGTAGCGGCAGCCGCCACGCTTGTCACGAATCAGAGATTGCAATGAGCTCATCCTTTTCTCTTTGCAGCTTCAGAACTGCCCTGGCTTTATTGCTCTTATTGCTGCTGCTGTCTACTTGCTCGTACATCTACGGACACTGAGCCCTGAAAGCTCTCTTTTGCCTTTCTCCTATCTGAGCTTTCCTGCACTCATTTGCTGCCATTTTCCTGCTTTTTAGGTACATTTTCAGATCCATGTTTTCTCTGGTTTGCTTTTCAAATCTACTTTGGACTCCGGTTGAGGCAGCACGGTGGATCATATTTTTCCTTGATTCTTAGCAGAGATGCTTTTCTCTTTCTGAGAGACGGTCAGGCATTGCTGTAGGCAGCCATCCGAACCCATTGCAAAGGTCTGAGGCTGGCTCTCCGCATCTTGCACTTTCTGAAATTGTGGTTCAAAGCCTGTTTTCCTCACTCTGGATACTTACTACTTGCTGCTCATGGAAGAAGGGGTACCTTGCAAAGCCCCAGCTGCCAAGCTCACACCACCTGTCAAAAAGTCCCAGGACATGCATGACGAGAGAAGCAAGCTGGTGAATGAGTATGCATGTCGGGTGCTGGAACTTCTGGGAATGGGGCATCGCCTTTTTGTGCCTCGGCTGCTTGCGGTGAGATCACATTTTCTTGAAATAAATTTGTTGTGAATTTGCCATCTTCCCTCCCAAACCTACTTCCCCCCTCCCCCAGGATTCTTGGCACTGAATAGTAGTAGCATGAAACGTCTCTTATCTTAAACACTCAGCTTGTCACAATCCATCTCCTAAGCACTGGGTCTTTTTTTTTTTTTTGATGTTAGCTGGGAAGGGCTTAACACTAGTGCTGATGGGGATCAGTGCCACTCCTTAACTGGCTTGCAGGGCTCACAACCAGGGCTGTGTTACAGAAAATTCTTTCCTAAAGCCATGAATGCTTTTGTTCTCAGTCCTGTAATGATTCCAGATAAGCAGCATGCCCAGTCTACTTCTAGATACTGATGGAAAGTGCATTAATGCTCAACATTTCAGATTTACACTTGTGACATCAAAGTCACAGTGATTTTAAACATTCACAAAAATTCAAGCTATGATGATGTCTTATGGTTTCCTGCTGTTTCTGTGATTTTGAAAAGGCAGTTGACAGCATTTAAAAAAGTTTAAAATACATGTGTAGAATTACCTGGGAAATAGATTGTTAAAGGTGTTTTTATCCATCACAGCAAATGACATCTGTATGTGAAATAGCCTGAAAAATGTGTGGCATGATGTGGTGCAGAGAAGTACGCCTTTATCATTTCTGTGGCTGTACAAAGCAGATTAAACCCCACAAAATGTAGAAGTCACTATCTAGTCCTAGCTGAGTCTGCTCTCGGGTATTGTAACTAAACCTTGCTGCAGCTTAGAAGTAAACTTGGTTGATGGTCTTGTACATCAGAATGTCATTTTTATGTTACCTATGTGAAGACAGTTCTTTATATACCCCATCCCATTTTCTGGTAGGATGATGCCTTTCTTCTATGTCCATGCCCTGTGCAGTCCTATATTGTAGTTATATAGAGTGAGCTGTCTAGCATTTTCGTTGTGCTACTGGAGCCTATCTCCACCTCCTGCAGTACACTCAGATAAATGGATGTGTTCTGTGTATTATAATGTATTCAGTGTCAAAAAAAGGGTGGGTGTTCAAACCAGTGTGTCCCTGCACTGTGAGATGTTAGGTAAAAATAGAGAAATCACAAACTCTTTGACTGCTAGTAAGCTGCAGATGAATTTGAGTATCTACAGTCACTTGTAGAATTGAGTTTAGCAGCTGATATTTTATGGTTAAATCTGTTGTACATGTGAGCATTATTCCAGTTTACCTCCAAGTGTACGTAAATATTCTTCCATCCCATTCTGCTTTATGGTCTCTTGGGCAAGGACTGCCAAATCATTCTCAGTTGTTTTGTGATGAGCTCTAAGGAAATTAGAGACAAAACCACTAAGCTGTGTTTTTCACTTGACTTAATCAGGCTTTGTATCTGGCCCTTCAGATGGAGAATACCAGGAAACACAGTGTACTTTGTCACCCAGGCAGCTTACCTTTGCTGGATGGTAGTATATTGCTTATTAAAAAAGAATGGGGGAGAGACAGGGGGGAGAAACAGAGACAAAATAATGCTTGTGTTTATTAGAGAGTCTTGAGTCTTGACTTGTAGACTCAATGTGATTTCCTGTCAGGTTTTATTAGCTAAATATACCTCTTCTGACATACATTCTTTTGACATACACCCCTTCCGTAAAGGAGGAGAGACTGTGTTTCTGTTAATTTCTTAACAATGAGAAATCTCTGAAGACCAAGATTTTGTACTTAAATTGGAACTGAAGGTACTTCAGTACCTCAGTGTTTCATAAAATTAAGAGCTAGGGTTTTTTGTTTTTTTCCTATGTGCGTGTGCTTCTCTCTGTGCTGTGGTTTTGGGAATAAATGTCTAGGACAGGCAGAAACATGTACCTGTAGTGTTGTAGTGTTATGTGGGGAGTATTCTTTAACCTTTAGGCCAACCTTAGTCCCATCACCTGATCACTGCATCAGCTAACTATGTTGATTGGCAGGTGAAACAGCACTATATCTACGTGGGTTTACTCACTTTGGGACTATGGGTGAATGAAGCTGGTGGTTTCTGTGTTTGCAGTTATCCACATTTCATGAGTGTTTTATGTGTCAGAATGAATGCTACCTTTATAAGTCTGGAGCTGCATGTAAACACTGGTGAAAATTTGAGCAGAGGGATACTACTGGGTGTGCACAGGATCACTGCCGTATTTGTGGATGCTAGCTCACTGTGCACAAAATCAAAGCTGTATTTTCTTCATAACACTTTTGTACCAGTGTTTTACAGAGAGTACAGATCTTACTTAGGGCAAAATGCATTTGACAGTGTAGCTTTCACAGTAAAGAAATGGACATAAGCAATGCCAATAAAATGAGGGGGTTTTGATGTATTTTACTAAGAGTGTGTGCCAGTGTAACTGTAGCAGTGTAGCTTTACCTATCAAACTTTCCCAGGCATGGATCCCAAGTTTATCCACCCTCATGCTCCTTGGCAGCACAGAATGTCAACTTCATCTTCTTGGAGTCACTGAACAGATGTCAGGTCTGTGGCTTGCATTTGAGGGCAGCACAGTGCAAAGTCGTGCGATGTGCAGCATTGCAGTCTTGTTGCTGTCAGTAGAAAAGGAACTATCGGGTTAGAAAAAATAGCTCAAGTACCTTGGTTTTACATTCCGTATATTCTTAAACACACTGTGTGTGTTATAGATTAAATATTATGTTCTGAGAAATTAGTGTGAGGATACTAGTAAACATTTTGAATTTGCCAGTAGCAAATTAAGTAGTGTAGAAAATGGTCAGAAAATTCTTTTCAGCCTTTAACTTGGCCTTGTTCTTGACTACGTTTATTAAAGTGTAAAACAGGGAGATTATGCTCACTGGCATTCTGTAGGAATTCTAAATACACATACTATATACATAGAATTCCACAGAAATGGGTAAATTTTATCTGAGGAGGAAGAATGAAATTAAACAAAGGTAGTGTGGTTGATTTGAAATTTCTTTTGCTGTATTAGTTCCCAGGTGGGAATAGAAGTTTTAGATGATGTAGTCAGTAATAAATGAGTCTGCAGAATTAATAATTGAAGACAGAGAAATTAAATTAAAAAAAGCAAGGCTTTGTCTTAATCACATCTCCTAAGTATTTTGGGGAAAGCAGTAGCACCAATATTTACATAAAATAAAATAAAATAAAATAAAATAAAATAAAATAAAATTCCACTCCTGTTTTCTGGAAATAAGCATTTTTTCAGAACTTTACCTTTACATCTGAAAGCTTTGCTAGTACTTGTGGGAATGGGTTTTCCCTTGGTTTCAACTCATCCATATAAGACAATTTTAAGAATACATTGCAATACATAAGCGATGTAGGAAGGACATTTCAGGGTTTTATTTAGTCAAACCCTAAAAGGCAAACTAAGACTTTTGGTCACAGTTCTCACTGAAGTTTCTCTTTTTCCTGTTTTTAAAACTTTAACTAAAAATATGACTATTTGAAAACTACCTCTAGAATAATAAAAGATACCTTGAGGTCCCAGAGCGCAGGAAAATGCAATGCACCTGCCAAACTTTAATTATTGGTTCAAGAAATTTACAGATGGTTTTGTGAAATAAGTTGTTGATGAGTTCCACAGGCTGAGCAATGCAAACCAATGAATTTACAAATCTCTGCCTGTTAAACAGCTGCCAAAAAATTCCTGAGATGTCTTCATGATTTATTGATTAAAATCACAAAATGTCAAGAAATGTGAATCTCAGAATGCCAACATTGCTATTTTTTACTTTATTTTTTTTTTTGTACTGCATATGTCTCTATCTGTATATATAGGCACACAATGGTTTTATGTTGCTTTCTGTTGCCATCAAAATGTTACTTAGATTTTTTGTGGGTTTAGTACTGAAACTGATTTTTTGATCAACAGATTATTTTAATGAAATTGAAATATTCAGCAAAGTAGAGCTGAACAGTATAGGCTCTACCACTCATTTTATCAGATTATACAATATGATGTTTTTTGTTTCCATGATTTATTCTTATGGGATTTCCATTGACTAGAGATCTTTCAGGACTGAGAACTCAAAATTCTCAAGCTACAATTTAATAAGAGTAGTTTGTTGGGGGCTATTAGAATATTATTATAGCAGTGATTCAAGCAGAAGCTTAGAAAAATTAATATAACTTTAAATTTTTTAAAGGTAATGGCTGATTTTCTGATGTACATGCCTTTGTCTTTTTTGATATTTATTTTTCAATGAAGTGCTGTGGACATAAAGGGTGGGTGCATCTGCTTTTCTGAGGTTTGGCAGGTTAAAAAAAAAAGCTTAAAAATTTTTATTTCTCCTCAGATTTCTAAAAAATTCCAAAACTCTCAATGAATTGTGTTAATTGAAGAAAAAGAAATTAAATACAAAATCAAAATGCCTAGTTGGGGCCTCTAGGAAAAGTACATGCTTCAAGTGAGGGTAGCTCAGCTTCTACTGAAATGCTAAAACTTTGGGAAAAAGTGTGTCTGGTGTTTGTTTGGTGCTGGGAGCAACTGTCCAGAAGTCTTAATTGAAAACACCCTCCCACACTATTGGAAGCATTTGCCAGCCAGCCTGTATTGGAGCATTGCAGTTATCTGAGCACCTTCTGGGTAAAACCACCAACAGCAGCAAAACAGATTGACAGGTTGGCTAGTATTCCTTTACACCTGGTGTCAGAGTTGTGTCTGGGGCCATGTTTCAGAGGAGGGTGGGAGAGGCTGCATGAGGAAGAGGAGGGTACTGGAAATGCAGGAGAGCTTTGTCACACAAGAAGGCAAATTTACAATGTAATAGGGAAATCTGTTTGAATTGTATAGTGATCGCAGCTGTCAACATCTCTGAGCGGGAAGGAGAGAAATCACTTTCGAGTAAGCTGGTTATCGAGCCATTTACTGCTTTTTGATCAGCATTATTACCCAGCTGAACTTTGCCCAGCAGCAGCTTGGTTTCTAGAACGGGTTTTGGCAGTGATGCTGTGTGCTGCCAGTGCAACAGGCTGCTCATACCATGCTCTTTGACTTGCAGATAATCCTAAATACAGCCTATTGTGCAGATGAAACAGTAATCTAGTCTCAAGTTTGGCAAAAGCTTATCTAGCCTCAGTAAAACTCAGGCAGGAGAAATAGGATTGAGGAAACAGGTGTGTTGGCCATAGCTGCATTCATGAGTGGATCTGATTCATTAGATACCAAACTGCACCAGCTTTCTGTCAACACTACATTGGTATTGTCTGATTGAGTCTCAGCCATATAGTCTTTCTGCCAAATTTTTGTGGACAGAATCAGATGTGATAGTTTGTAAAGCTGAGCATTTCTCATCAGCATCCTGAAGGCAAGCTTTTTTTGTGTCCCTGCAGTGATGACCCAGCAGCTTCCTTGGCTGTAAATGAAGGGAGGATCAAATAGATCCTGGAAGAACTCTAACGATTTTGATGACAGAAAGTTGTCTATATTAAGAATGCTGCAGTCCTGGGGAAATGAATATGCTGTAGCTACTTTAGTTGTATTTGGAGTTTTCTTATGCTTTCCTTGTGATTGATGTAGCAAAAACTACTACAGTAGTGCCTGTTAGGGTACACAGTCTAATCTCCAGAAATCACAGAATCCTAAGGGTTGGAAGGGACCTAGAAAGATCATCTAGTTCAACCCCCCTGCGAGAGCAGGGTAACCTAGAGTACATCACACAGGAACTTGTCCTGGCGGGCCTTGAATATCTCCAACGTAGGAGACTCCACAACCCCCCTGGACAACCTGTTCCAGTGCTCTGTCACTCTCACAGTAAAGAAGTTTCTCCTGATGTTCACATGGAACCTCCTATGCTCCAGTTTACACCCATTGTCTCCTCCAAGCTAAAGAGACCCAGCTCCCTCAGCCTCTCCTCATAAGGGAGATGTTCCACTCCCTTCATCATCTTTGTGGCTCTGCGCTGGACTCTTTCAAGCAATTCCCTGTCCTTCTTGAACTGAGGGGCCCAGAACTGGACACAAGATTCCAGATGAGACCTCACCAAGACAGAGTAGAGGGGGAGGAGAACCTCTCTTGACCTACTAACCACACCCTTTCCAATGCACCCTAGGATGCCATTGGCCTTCTTGGCCACAAGGGCACATTGCTGGCTCATGGTCATCCTCCCATCCACCCGGACCCCCAGGTCCCTTTCCCCTTCACTACTTTCTAGCAGGTCAACCTCCAGCCTGTACTGGTCCATGGGGTTGTTCTTCCCCAGATGCAAGACTCTACACTTGCCCTGGTTGAATTCCATCAAGTTTCTCCCCGCCCATCTCTCCAGCCTGTCCAGGTCTCACTGAATGGTAACACAGCCTTCTGGTGTGTCAGCCACTCCTCCCAGTTTAGTATCATCAGCGAACTTGCTGAGGGTACACTCAGTTCCCTCATCCATGTCGTTGAATACACAGATTGATTGGTAAACATGCACAACGTAAATTTTATGTCTATGGACTCTTTGAGGACATCAAAGGAGATACTGCTGTGCATATTACCAAAGTGAAAGATTGGGCACAGCAGTGATGATTAGCAGTGTTGTGGCAGCACACGTCTGATGTTTTCTCATGCTCTCCATTGTCAGAGATACTGGATACCCATGAAAGTACCCCCATAACTTCTGTGGCTAAACCAAGTTTGGTATATAACTTAAAATCCCTTCAAAAATCCTTCTCTCTTCTCACCAAATTACTATTGTTGATAGACACTCTGGGTAGGGGGCTGTAGCATTTTCAGCAGAAATGTGGAATATATTGAGTTGGGTTTTGAATATTACTGTTACATATATGCTGCACCATACTGAAGTTCAGTTTGCTTTGGGAAATACTGTGTCTATACTTTGAGAAGGGCTTTTACATAGCAGACATAATTATTTTCATGTAAATGGAGTGGTGATGCTAGTTTGTGGGGTGCATAAGGAGGATTCATAAATAAAAGTAAAATTTTATCTGCATTTCAGTGATAATTATATTTAACACCCAAGAGAAATAATAGTTGAGCCTCATCTCTTGCATGTCAAAGGCTGCACAGTTTTCCCCAGTTTTCCCTGTGTAGAGCCAGATCTTTTGTGTTTGACTGCAGTGTGTTTTATGGAAAGACAACTGAAAATTGGAGACAGAAAGGATTTTGACTGGTTGACAATATAGTTAAGAATCAAACTTCAAAACTGTGTGTGTAGTATATCTGCTGCATATAACAAGGCAAAAAACCGACAGTATTAGTCATAAGAAGGCAAAGGATGCACACATCGAAGTGTTGGCAGTGGTACTAGAGCAATTAGTTCAGCAATTAACCTTAACCAGAGGTACCTGTGCTGCTTCTGCGGTATCTGTAATAATACTTTGATACACAGTGCCAGTCTTCATGAGCCTAGTCATCTTTGTTCACTCTTTCTGGATTAAAGATCTTGACATTCACATTTTTGACACGGTGTCCTAAATGTCTTGTTTGGACATTCATGTTCTGTGAACCTTTTAAAGGAGTACCAAGGCTTGGTATTTCATATCTGCTAAATCTCTTGATGTAGTTCTTGGCAAATTCAAAGATGAATACATTTTTCCCTGTGAATCATATTACTCCATCAGTAGCAGAACTGGATTAATGTTGAATGTTTAACATTTTCTGACCTGCTAGGCTTGATACCACACTTGAGAGGTACAGTGTTATGAGAGATTTAGAAATAAGCATGTAAAACATTTTCTGGCACAGTGTTCTTTGAGAAACTGTGTCACAGACTTCTGCACATTGACTTGCTGATGCCTTTTATGAGTCATATGCATTTCTGCTTCTGCTGTTCATGTCTGCAACCATATATATCTATATATACATTGTCTTTTTAGGGCAGCATTATGAGAATCAGCAATGGTCTAATGCAGACGATCTCTAGAAAACACTACAAATTTTCCTAGGCTTTTATTGTTTGCCTGGGTTTTGTTTTTTTTCCTTCACTGAGTGACATCTTGACAGGCTGAGCCAGAATCCCTTTCTTATCCTACAGGTATAGAAAGATAAAATAGATTAATGTGTTACAGTCCTCTGATTGTGCTGCTCTGCCTGACATTCCTTGGATATGCTTTAGCCTCTATTTTGTTTTATGAAGTAGGGGTTAGAGAGCTGATTTCAAGGATGACATTTTTGAGCTAATGAGAATACTGGTGGTTTGGAATGCATTCGGTAAATGACAAATCTGGTAAAAGAGCATGACTGCCATGTTCTCAGTGTTTACTGTAGTTCCCTGTGTTTAATTGCAGACCTCAAAAGAGGACCTTCTACAAGCTGATTTTGAAGGAGCTTTAAAATTCTTCAGGGTTCAGTTGCCCAAGAGGTACAGAGCTGAAGAGAACGCCAGAAGGCTGATGGAACAAGCCTGCAACATTAAGGTAAGGTTGGTCTTCCTTTCTTCTCATTCACCTGGATTTTTTACAGGAAAAGTAATGTGCAATGTTAAGAATGGCAGTAGCATATGGAAAGTAAAGTAATGAAATCGCTAGTTTATTTTTATATATGTTTGTATATTTATACACACATGCACACACACATTTTTTATATTTAAAGAAAGTAAAGCTGTGCGCTTTTCCCTCTGTCTGCTTTGGTACAAGCTAAAAATTTGAAATAGAAAACTGATCCGTGATCAAACTGAACTATCAGAACTTGCTAATTCATTAACTGATGATTATATTGGGGTAGAAACTTAGTTTTGTTTGTACATCAAGCTTACCAAGACAGAATAACTTACGTTCTACCTGATACAAGATGGTGGTACTCAGAATATTTAGACCGCCGGTATAGGGTATGATGAGGATGAGGGACAGTGGCTATAAAGTTCTTATTATGTCTCTTGAGTTTCTCCTAATTGGTGACAATAAACTGGCTTTTAGACAATTTTTTTTCTTCTCTCTAGGAGTCAAACCATTCTTACGGTGTGGTCTTTTTCCCTCAGAAGCTTGGTAGCTCCAGCCTGTCATTGCTGTCCTTTGTCTCTGTTTCCTCATTGCGGGTGGTTCTGTGGCTTCCAGCCTGGCTTCCTGTTGGCAGAGGCGACGTGCTGTAGTTTTGTTGCAGGTCTCTGGCTGCCTGGTCATCTCTAGTATGGTCCCACCAGAGTACTGGCTTTCTAGTCTAGGTGTAGCAAGATATTTCTCATTGTATGTCAGTTTCATTGCTGTCAGTCGTGGTCTTGCTTATCAGTACATGCCGTTCTTATAACCTGTTCTCTGTAACATTTCTTCTGGTTCTTTTGCGTGCGTGCAGACACTTCTGTTCATACTTATTTCAGACTATCTTGTTATTTGTGTTATGCATCCCTACTGAGTGATTATGTGATGCCTTGACTCTGTTAACTTGATGTCCCACATTAAATTAAAACACACAAGGGTTGAACTGAATTCACAGTTTTTATTTATTTGGATCAATTTTTCTCATTTTGCCAGCTAGAAAGTCCTTAGAGAGCTAAATCTGAATCACAGGAATGTAACTTCTGACTGGAAATGGCATGTTAAATATGAGAGAAAATCACCTCATAATGAAGAAGGTGATCAGGAGTCATCAGCATGGCTTTATGAAGGATAAATAATGCTTAACCAAGTTAATAGTCTTCTGTGATGACTGTCTTTGTGCATGAGAGGAGAGCTGAGAATGTTGTTTATTGCAAGTATAGACAGCATCTCCCATAAAATCATTGTAGACAAACTGATGATTATGGACTAGATAAGTGGACAATGAGGTGAACTGAAACCTGGCTAAATTACTTCATTCAAATGGTTGTGATCAGGAACAGGATGTTCATCTGGAGGTCTGTCATTAGTGTTGTACCTCAGAGCTGATACTATGACCAGTACTACTTAGACTCTTCATAAATGACCTCAGTGATGGAGCAGAGAGCACCCTCAGCAAGAATGCAGATGACACAAAGCTGGGAGGAGTGGCTGACGGACTGGATGGGTGTGCTGCCACCCAGAGGGACCTTGACAGACTGGAGAAACAGGCCAGCAAGAAAGGGACGTGCAAGGTCCTGCACCTGAGAGGAACAGCTACACACACCAGTACCTGCTGGAAAGCAGCTTGGCAATAAAGGAACCAGGGGTCCTGGTGAACCTTCACCTCTACTCAACCTGGTGAGATACATCTGGAGTACTGTGTCCAGGCCTGGTCTCCCCAGGGCGAGACACAGCTACAACGGTGAGCATCCACTGAAGGGCCCTGAAGATTATTAAGGGATTGGAGCAACTCTCCTCTGACGAAAGGCTGAAGGAGCTGTGGCTGTTCAGCCTGGAGAAGGCTCAAGGGGATATTATCACTGTTTATAAATACTTGGTGGGAGGAACTAAAGAATAAGGATCTAGGCTTTTCTCAGTGGTGTCCAGTGAACAGACAAGAGGCAGTGGATACAGACATGTAAAAATATTTATTTAAAAGCTGTTTATATATTTATAATTTCAGGGTGATCAGACACAGGAACACTTTGCCCAGGGAGCTTGTGGAGTCTCCATCTGTGGAGATATTCAAAACACAACTGGCCCTGAGCAATCTGTTGAACTTAGCCCTGCTTTGAGGGGGAGGTTTAGACAAGACACTCTCCAGAGGTCACTTCCAACCTCAAGTATTCCATGATTCTATGATTAGGCATTATAATCATGGTGCTTATTTACAAACAGGAGCTAATAACTGCAGGAGTTGACATGCCGAAATAGGAAATTAAAGTCTTGATAATCATCACTAGAAGAGGTCCGAGGGAATGCAGAGGTTTTGTATGAGGAGTAGTTGTCTGTCTTGTTGAATGCAACAAAGCTTGTTTTGTTAAAAAAAAAAACCCAAACAAGACTCTGAAACACTGATTTTTTTTTTCCCCTGAATTGAGGCACGGTGTCTCTTTCAACTGCTTCTTGTCTGTATTGATATTTGTAGACTAAACACCAGATGTTTTTAGAGAAAGTATTGCCCAGTATGTGCCAGGGAGTATTTTCTTTAGGTTTCTTAGCTAATTACGGAGGCATAAAAACATGAAAGTAGAATCATGGTGTGGCTAGGTTTCATAGTCTGGCTTTATCTTTTCCAGTGTTTCTTTTTATTTATCCCCATATTACCACAAAACCTCTCCCTTAAGCTCTAGCCAACACTGTTCCAGGGAAGTCAAGTGTAAAAAATACTTGGTGTTTCTTCTCCTTAATTTCACAACTTTAAAGTTTAACTCATGAGTTCAGGACATACCCCTTGGATTTTGAAGGTGATGCATTGAACTAGTTTTATCCCATTTTTAAAACAAAAAGAATTGGCTTCAGTCTCTCCCTTAAGAAATGTCTGCAAATACAGAGGGAAAAGCTCCTATTGAAAATTGTGTATAAATTATGGTAGAGAATGTCTCATTCAGTTAAGGATTATCCATGGTGATTATCCATAGTCTGAATTTCATTCATTTAACAGGAAGGAAATCACTGTGAACAAAGTCAGTGGTGATTTCCAGCGGGTGATTGTTGGGTAGCATTCCATGGTTTAGGAATGTTTTCTAATTTCTAATTCATACGAACAACTAATTCATATGAAATAATATGGCCTATGAAACTTCCCTTTGTTTTTGTATTTTGCATGTTATATGCATATATGCAGAGTTAGGGTCCTGTTATTACCTGGCTATATTTGGCATAGTAGCCAACAGCTGCAGAATAGAAGATGCATTCACGTGGAACAGACTGAATGTGTGAAGGCATCTTCTGATACTCTTAGGTAGATGGAGCCCAATATTGTACACATTTCTCAGCTCCAGAAAGTCAAACAGGGGAAAAAGACATAAATTCTCCAAGAATGGTGTCAGATGCTGATTTAAGGGTTAGTGAAATTTAATAAAAGATGAAAAACTAGAGTTAATGAATGTGGGGCTGTCCTCCTTTGTTTCCTGTTAGTTTTCTAATCTCTAGTGGCCATGCCTTTCATTTTCCACTGGCCTTTAGAGAGGGAGGGGCATGTTTCTCCTGTGTGGGTTTTCTCTTTGTAAGGTATTTCAGAGTTTTTTTCTGTCTCTGGAAGCTCAATTTGATAAACAAATGAATGAAGAAAGAGCTTATTCTAGATTGATGAAGGTTAAGCTTAATGGTGCTATCATGTTAAAACCACTAAGACGTTCTGCATACTCACTAAATCTGCCTCAGCTGCCTTTTGCATCTTGTAATGCAGTTTCTCTTGTAGAGATCTGTGTATGTCCGAAGGAAATTGTAGTGTCCTTTGATTTTAATATAGGAAGCCTATCACCTCTACTCTTACACCTGACTTCAGTCAGGTAGTAGAATGGGAGAAAGTCAGCCTCATTGGCAGATTTTCTCCATATGAAAACTTTCTGGTTTGGCAGTTTTCAAGTGAATTCAGGAAGTTGTGCCCATTTCTCTGTGACTGTCCAGTGGTACTTAGAAATGCAACAGAGTTAACATTCAAAATGAGATACGCTCCAGATCTGGAAATGCCACAAAGTTGGGTGTAGCAGACAAGTAGGTGGAGAGATCCTGGGAATTTAACTGTGGGTTTTCACCCCTTGTGCCTAGTGAAGGTGAAGGGAACACACAGGATGAATTAGACAGGAACTGAGTAAAGAAACCTGCAGGGGAGATCTCTGATTATGGAGCAGCATCTGTAATGATACCTTCTTTTATGTGTCTCAGGGGTTACAGCGACTCCTTGTCTCATCTTTTGTCATCATCAGTGGCAAGAAAGACCTGGTATATTAAAGTTCTTCTAATAAAAGGCTCTTCCCAGCCATGTGAATCTCTCCCCAGCAGATCCAGCAGTGTTACAGGGTTACTGCTCTCAGGACCTTAGGTGAGAGGAGCAGATGGCCTTGAGAAAAAATGTGTCCTTTTCAATGCAAAGTAAACACACACATTTTGTCACCTGTCACTGTACTCACAAGGTTATTGATCCCACCTGGGTGCATCCACAGCTGTGGCTTGCACCAGGACCTTTGTATGGCTCATGGAAAATAGCTCTGCTAGTGGAGTCAAAAAGGCCATAGCCTTTGTTTCTGAAGGAGCTGTGCTAAGCTTTTCTCATTTCAGAATTGTTCTTTGTACAATTTTAAAACAGATTTACTTTAATACTGTTGCTGTTCAGATGTTTTGAATACAAATTTTGAAGCTCACGCTTTATTGATGTGGGTGAATTACTTTATTCACACCTTTATTGCCAATTCATCTGGAAGTAAGTTTTTGCAGGGATGGTTTAACAGGCAGGTATATATATTGATTTATGTGCATTTCAATAGAAAATAGTAAAAATAGCTCACTTGTTCTCTCTAGTGCATTCACTTTCTTTCTGTTTATATGTATATATGTTTAGTTATCTAGATACTTTGGATTTTTTTCTATTGTGAGAGGTGGTAAGACAACACAAATGCAACAGAAAAGCAAAGGAGATAACTGCAGAAAGGCCCTGAAACTGCACAAGCCTTTTATTCATTTGATTCTACCAGTGATGTATCTAATTAATCTTCCAATATAAAAGACAGAAAAGAAATTGCTCATTTATCAACTTCTCGAGAAAAGGCCAAAACAAATTGAAAATAATTGTTTAGTTCTATAGAAAACCCTGCCATGCCTGTATGTGATTTCTTATTAACAGCAAATGATCAATTCTGCTTATTATGTCTGTGCCGTTATCTCTGAAGTGCAGGATCTAATTGTGCTTGTAAGGAGGGTCATGTGTTTTAATACTTGTTTTGTTTTCTGCTTCAGCTTCCTTCTTTCTGCTTGGCTTTGTGGTGTAGTACAGCACAATGAACTGGCACCTGAGAATCAAATTAAAATGTCTGCAGTGGAATTGGACATTAAATATTATTGTAATCTTGGAAATAAGTGTTAACAACGTAGAAAGTGTCATGCATTTAGAGTTTCAGCTATGAAATATTTATTCAAACCCTGCATTTCTGGCTTTCCAGTGAGCAGACATATTGCCTGGTAGTAAGGTTTTATTTTCATGATGTTTAAGCTTGTTGGTTGCTTGGATTTGGTTGGTTTTGTTTGTGGTTGGTTTGTTCATTTGTGCTGAGTTGGCATTGTAAATTAAATCAGTTATATTGTTAATTTTTATCAGCAGGTAAGGAACAGGATTTTATTAATAATAGCTAAATGTAATCACATTTTAACCATCTTAAAGTAGTTATGCAACCTGACTGAATACAGATATTTTGGTGCCCTTGTAGTAGTCATTTGTTGACATATGAACGTGTGCTTCCATGAGTAATGGCATTGACAATAGTGTTGAAGGTAAGGATCTTTATAGAACTTACAAACGTTCAAGGTAGAAAAGTGGATAGAAGTCTTCATTGTCTGATCTCCAGTAACTGTATCACAGCATATTTCATGAAGAGATTCACCACAGAATTAGGAGTTTAATTTCAGAAATGTCAGGGGACATCTGAAATCTGCCCCGTGGTCCAGCAGGCCACCTAAATTTGTTTTGTTCACCTTTGTGCCATCAGAAGTCATGGCTTTCCAGGATGACAGATGTTTTCCCATTCAGAACGGAAGGAGGAAAGCATACTCAGAAGGTCTTTTGGCTTAATCTTCTTGAATCTGGCTCTTTCCTCTTGGCTGAATAACAAACACCTCCTCTCTATCCTTGATACTGAAAACAGTACAGAAAGCAGTTTATGAAGGTAGCAGTGAGTCGCATTGTTTGACAGTTCTGTCTTCTGCCATCTTTGCCATGATTTATCTAAAATAACTCAGCTCTAGGAGTAAAAGGAAATGATTTTTTTTTCCCAAGCTGAGCTGGACACATTTGAACTGAAGCTGTAGGTTGGCTGGAGGATTGACTAACCTCTATGGTGACACATGAAAATGTCCTATAAGAATGTTTTCTGCCTCTGGTGGTCTGTATGTCAAGCAGTAGCAGAGTATCTTCACTTACTGTTGTTAACGTAGTAGTCATTTAAGTTGTTCCTCAGAACAGAAAATCTAAACTTTCTCTTCCTTTGGAGGAAACAAACCCAGCAACTTATAACTGATTTTTCTGAGGGACATCTTGAGTTTGAATATGGAGAAAGACACCAAAGGATACTATGTCTTTATTTTTTAGAACTTGATTCCTGTGACCAAAGAAACTCGGTATTCTCTCCTCTCTGGACAGCAGAGGAAGAAGCTCTGTTTTCTACTGGGAATTCAGTGCACACAAGGAAAATTATCTTTTCATTTCTAAGCCTAGAAATCTTTGAATACATGCAGAAATGAATACAAGAATTTGGGGAGAAAAGCTCGAGCTGCGTTGTGCCGTGTTTGATCAGCCTTGCTTTTATGTGTCCTTCTTAGAAATGCTGTGGTTATTTTTTATCTGCAGATGTTACAGAATGTAAAACTGAAGTTATTGGAAACAAGTCAGGACTAATTTACAGAAATCTCAGATAATTCAGTGCCAGTGTCAGTTGCATACAGTGGCTTGAGGAAGAAAATCCAAACAACTGTGATTCATTGTCAATGTAGTGCAGAGAGCTGTTGGGACCAGACATTTGTTTCATTTCATTTGTTGGCTCTTTTAATGAGATAGCAAATTTTGAAGCACCATGCTACACTGAAACCTAAACTTCCAAAAATCAATGGGAGAAAAGAAAGGCAAAGTCTAACAATGTTCCCGTTGCACCCAAGCTTTTGCAAGTAAACAAAGGCAAGACACTGGAGACGGTGTCTTTATGCATTTTTGCTGGTATTTGATTTCTCGGGCACCTGCAGTTGAATTTCTCTGCTTTGAAAATAAGCAAACAAACAAAACTAAGTATAGAAAGACAGCCATATGCATTTTATAAATGCAGAGCCCTGCAGTGACTGTAGCTTTTAGAACTGAAGTCCCTATTAATAGCTTTCCATTACAAACCCCAGGCATTATTTTTGCCATTATTGATGCTGCTCAAAGTTAAATTCAGTGAGTGGTTACTTGGCTCTTATCTAAACAATATGTAGCTACTGGAGTAGAAGTTTAGCTGAGTGCTTCATAAGAGCAATATTAAAATTTTTAGGATCTCGTTATCACTTTGCTTCCAGATTCTCTGTTTTCCTGCAGTTAATGACTTTTACCATATTATAGCCTTGATTCTCTGTGGAGAATAAGTAGAGGTGTTTCATTTTACTTAAGAATGACAATGTTCTGGTTTACTCTTTTTTTGCCAATTTTTAAATATCATGGCGTTTGGCTGTTTTGTATTGCTTAAGTCTGAAATAATTTGTCTGTGAATTACTGGTTTTCCATGCAATACTGTGAACACCTGGGCAGAGAGGTGATTGCCACATCTGGCAGTCTCTCTCAGCAGTTCATTGCTGTTATACTCATTACTGTTTCAGATGTGTACCCACCGCCCTACAGATGTACCTGATGAGTTGTGGAAGCCATGGAGGGGATGACAGGTTCCTTCTCTTTGCTTTTCCTTCCCCACATTCCTTATCCCTATAACAAAAGTTTAAAGGATAGGAAAAAGTTAAAAAGCATTATTGTGGGTCTGTTCCCTGGGAAGCCATGACCATATATCTCAGTTTTCTATTCAGCTGTTCAAGCAGCAGAGGAAGATCAAGTCCTCATTACATTATTGTACATGTTTAGTATTCTTTCAACTTCCTTTGCTTAATTAATGCAATTTCCTCAACAATAATTCTTAACCAGAATTTGATTCTGTAAGTGAAATTAGTCAAAAGCCACAAAAAAAAAACCAACAGAAAATCTCATCTAGAAGTAATTAATCAGCATAATAAATACTCTTTTAAATCAGGAAGTATAGGCATGAATTCAGTGTGCACAGCTCAGGCCCAAAGATGGCCTGTCAGGTTGAGTCACCCAGTTACTGTGACAACAGAGCTGCAAAATTTTCTGCTTCAAGAGTTCTCCAGCCCAGCTGCATCTGCACATTGCACCAACCTGGAGGAGGGGGTCCTTATCACTCCTTTCCCAAATAGGAAATGCAGGTGTACTTCCACTAACAGAAGTATGCTATGGTTGACATAGGTTAGAGAGGTTCAGAGTTGAAGGCCTTGACACCCCACACCCCCCAAAATTCAACTGTAGCTAAAGTTCTTAGGAGAGTCAAGTGATTGTCTGAACAGCTGGTTTTTTTGTCTCATAAATCCTTTTGTTAACCCATGGCTAGAACACAAGATCAATAACCTTATCCTGCATCCACACGAGGAGCAATTTCGTGGCAGTCTCTGAGTAAACCACCTGATTGTGCCACCTGGGATGCTCCATCTTTACACAGGAGGGAATATTGATTATATTTCAGATAGTCAAGAGGAGTGAAAGAAATTGGAAACGGATCAGGGCTTTGATTCTTCACTACCTAATGAGAGTGCTCTGTTTGAATCACTCACACTGTCCCAAAGGTAGCCTGTTGCAACATGCTGTATTCAGTAATCCTTTAGTCTTCTGATAAACCATATTCCCCACTTTGGGCTTTTTTCTTTTTCCACCCTCAATGATAGGTGCAAACCTTGTTATCAGGCTGTTGGGTTTGATGATGCTGCAATTTACCCAACGTGTCAGAAGTGAGAGAATAAATATTTCAGCACCTTGTTATTGCGGCATCTTTTTCAAATTTTAATAGTCCTGAAAAGAGTAAGTGCTGGTTTCTTTCTTAGTGAAAGAAATCAAAGGAGGCTGTTGTGCTGCTGTTTGGTGCCTGCAGAATATAGATCCCAGTACACAATTTTCTTCATTACAAAAGCTCATCCCAGACCATCATACTTGCATAGGCCTTTATAGACACAAATACCATTGCTCTTAATAGCAGCAGGAAGCTCAGAGGCAAATTTGGCCCTCACTTCTCTTGTAGCACAAAGTAAAATGTAGGTTTGTATTACAATGAACTTCTTTCAAGCACAACATGAAGCAGAGTGAGTACCTCTCTGAGGAAGAAGGACTTTTGGTAAGAAAGCAGCATCTCACTTGGGACAGTTTGTGTTTCCAAGCAGAACATTCTGACAGTGGGTTCTTGCAAAGGCAGTGACTCTCTAGCTCAGGAGAATCTGCTTTTGCAATGCGTTTGCTTGCTCTGCCCTAAGCTGCTCCTGAGCCATCTTCTCCAGCACTTCAGGATTTGATAAAAACATGCCTGGTCAGGGCCAGGGGTGTGAAGGGGAAGGAGGCAACTGCCTGGCCTTGGTAACCCTCAAAACCCTCCTGCTCTTGCTCTCCAGCAGCAGAGGATATCCCAGCCTGAAGAAAAAGGGCTCATCAGAGGCACAGCACCAATCGCTCAGGTGAATTAGGAGGACGGGTGGCCATGGGCTGTGCCAGGGTCCATCTTGTGTTCTACTCTCATTAACCTCTGTCCATCAGGCAGCTTCTGCTCCAGAAGGAAGCTGAGGTTCTAATGAGCAGCACATTTAGAGATTCAGTGCTGAGCTGAGAGCTCACGTGAGGGCTTGTGGGGAACCTTGGCTCCCCTGGGAACACCAGAGTGTCCCTCTTTATTTTCCTTCCATCTTTCTCTATTACAGCATCTACAAAATGTCAGCAACAATAATGTCTTTCAGAAGGTCTTTGTTACAGGCTTCCTGTTTAAACAAGGGAACTAGTTAGCTGTATGCCTTGTGAGTTTTCAATCTTTGATCCATCATACAGGAACTTTATACAAGATAATGCCTCATCCCTGGCAGTGTTCAAGACCAGGCTGGACAGAGCCTTTGGCAACATGATCTAGTGTGAGGCTTGTGCAGGGTGGGTGGAACTTGATCTTAAGATTCTTTCCAACCCTAACTCTTCTGTGATTCTATGATTACATACCATCACAGGAGTTTGGGACAGGAGGAGAGGTGGAAAGAAATGAGGCATGTTTCTGAGTCCCTGATGTAGGGGATTTCACATGTCCTTATTCAACAGCAAGGGAATGTGAAGAACAAGCAACTGTCATTAAGGTTACATGGGTATGGGGTTTGTGTTTGTTTGCTTTTTGTTGCTTTTATGATGAAAGTGATTTATAAGGATTAGCAAGAGGATAAAGATTTCTGTTCTGTGGGAGGCTTCTCAGAAAGATCAGTAATGACAGCTCTTAACTTTTTAATGTGCCTTACACTACACTAATGGACTGAAACCAACATTTTATTCTGAAGGCAAATTTGTTGATACCAGCAAACGAGACTTGGCTGCTACACGAGTGAAAGGAACAAACAATGCACTGTAATGTAGGAAAGTATTGAGCTTTTATTTTTGTGACCCTGTCCAAACAGGGGGTAATTACAATATAATTCAATTCTGAAAGTCTGGAAACCATGACAGTTGACAGTGAGGGACATTTTAAGAGAAACAAACATATGTTTTAGTACATCTTCTCTTTCAGAATCCTAAGTATAGCTGCTTGTATTTGCTCCTCCTGCTTCCTTTTTTCCACTCCTAAAACATGAGCAGAATGCAAGATTTAGGCTTGTCTGCACCATCATAGAATAGTTAGGGTTGGAAAGGACCTTAAGATCAAATAGTTCCAACCCCCCTGCCATAAGCAGGGACACCTCACACTAAACCATGGCACCCAAGGCTTCATCCAACCTGGCCTTGAACACTGCCAGGGATGGAGCACTCATAACCTCCCTGGGCAACCCATTCCACTGCCTCACCACCCTAACAGGAAAGAATTTCTTCCTTATATCTAATCTAAACTTCCCCTGTTTAAGTTTGAACCCGTTACCCCTTGTCCTGTCACTACAGTCCCTAATGAAGAGTCCCTCCCCAGCATCCCTATAGGTCCCCTTCAGATACTGGAAGGCTATGATGAAGTCTCCACGCAGCCTTCTGTTCCCCAGGCTGAACAGCCCCAACTTTCCCAGCCTGTCATCACTTACTAAAATCTCTTTTCCCTGCTAATTTCCAGATCTTGCCTGGCTCTACATTTGTGCTTGGTGTGTGTCACAGCTGGGCATTTGCCCCATCTGTCTGTCCTGTGAAGGGAAGGAGGCACTTCTGCATTCATCTGTCTGTAACTTCCCTTTCTAACCTGCACTGCTAGTACTGATGGTACCAGGGTGAGGGAGCCTGCAGTCTGTCAATGCTATACTGAGCCTTTTAGCTTGGCATGTACTAGTGAGCCAGCTTCAGTAGGTGATGCACATAGATATAAGCTGTGTAAGTAATAGCACTTCCCAATAAAATGGGGCTAAGCACTGGAAAATATGAAATATTGGGTCACAGTTAACCTTTTAAATAAAATCCTGTGTGGTGGAGAGTGATGTAAGCCAGTTGCTGTATGCCCGGTAGTCAGTATATTTGTATTAATAAAGCAGTATTTTTTAATCTCCCTGGGAAGATTAAATCCTAGGGTTTACACCTGCAAGGACTCATTTAGGAAAATGAAGAATAAAATTCCTTTTGAGTTTTGATACAGTCTTTGGTTCTTGTGACCTAAACCAAGACTGTGTTCTTTCAATCACTTATTTTCCTCAAGTTCAGGGAGCACTGACAGTTTCACCAGACACTTTAGTTTCCAAATACCCCAGAGATGAATATTTCACAGCAGCTCTGCGAAGCAGGATTTTATCATCTCCCGTTCAGAGAAGGAGAAGCTGAAGCAGACAGAGGCACTTCTCCAGCAAGGGAATCACACTGTTTCCCAATTAACTGTGTTGCCTGTAGGTTGTTTTCTTGTGTACATGTAGTAGGAATATCTCAGGACAGTCAGTTATCTCTCTGTGTTTCTTTCCTCTGAGATGTCATTACACCTTTGATAGATTCACTTAATGGGCTCATTAATGAAATGGAGGGCATCTAAGTGTTTGCTACATCAGTAAGCTTCAGTTGCCTTCTTTTCAACCCCAGACAAATAGGAAAACAAAATATTGCTAAAGGTGTCTCTGTGTGCAGCCTCCAAGGACCCAGAAATCATTCTGATAATTATGAAGATAGAAAACAGCCAATCTGCTCAACAGTATGCAGTTTACTGCCTACAGAACTGGTGATGGGTTATATACACTCCACCCCAGTCACAGAAACAATTAAGGGCTGTGTTCAAGTACTAAGGAGGATGAAATGCAGTTTCCATGCTCCAAGCAACTTTGGTTCACACATAGGCCCCCAGATGGGTCTTACTCTGTTTCTGAAGTGCCACACAAATATAAGCTGTTCTGTAAATAAGAAGTAAAATAAGTTATCAGTGCTCTGTGTGTGTGCAAAAACTAGGGGAAAGGGACAGTATGTTTTCCTTTTCCTACTCCAGTTTAATGCCTGAACAAGCCACTTGGCATCTTTCCTGACCCGACCACAATCCCACACCACCTTTCAATGGATCATGTGCCATACAGGTCCCTGGTTGTGTCTTGCTGCCAGAGATCAGCTTCACACACACTTAGCAGTGGAAAACAAGTAACTGGTACAGTCTGGCCCCAGATTATGTGACCCAGAAAAATCCTTCATTCAAAACTCCCATTTAAGTCTTCTATCAAATGTGTACGTGTTGTTCTTGCTGTTCTCATTACTCAGTTCTTTCTAATAGCTGCTGTCTATATAATGATTCTCTGTGCCCAGAGAAGCAATATAGTTTAGAGGAATTACTTGGCGAGAACAAGTGGATCTGTGCTGTTGAGTTACTCAAAAGAGTCACAGGGACCAAATTCCTTAAGTGAACGCAGAGGTGGCATCGAGATAACCTAGACCTGAAATTGATGAGGAAATATATTAGATGACTCTGCAACTGAAAACATGGTATGTGGTCAGGGGGCACTAATATAGTAAGGGTAGTCTGATACGATTGGGTTTGAGCTATTTAAAATCGTTAATAAGTAATTAACCCATGAGGTGACTGTAATGGACATAGTTTTTTCACGACTGAATTATTAACTAGCCAGGCACACTTTCGAATTTAATCAGTACCCAGGCAGGGCAAAGCCCCTTGGCTGCGTCAATTGAAGATCCGCAGCACTGAGGAAGCACTCCTAAAAGATGCCCACTGTATCAGATTCACCAGTTAATGCTTTTCTCCTTGCTGCCACTCAGAGGCCACCTCCCCGTTTTACATTCAATTTGTCTTTTGCTGAGAAGCTGCTAATTTCATGCTACTTTAGCCCTGCAGCATCCAGCCTGTTGCTAAGCAACCTCCAAAATGCTGAAGGGGCCACGGTTTAGCTGCTTTTCTGCAGCCTACCCTCATTATTTATTTGCTTTAACAAGTTATTTATTTATATAGCAAAACAGATATTTTTTTCCATAACATGGAAGCAGAGCCATAAGCCTCCGTATTGCAGCAGGGTACCTTTACTTGCATAGCTGTTTGGCCTCTCTCCAGCATCATTCAGTATCCTCTTTACTGGTGTTTCTGCTCATCAGCTGGACAAACTCCTCATGATATTTGCTGAGCTGGAGTGACATCCGGGAGTATGCAGGAAATATATTTCAAAGGCATAGCTGGCCATGGACTGCTGTGAAGTCTGTTTGGTCCCAACAGTCTCTGATGGAGGAAAGAAAGGGTCGGAACAAAGATGGCTTTAAGCCATTTTTGTGCTTACTTTATTTCTGACTGCTTTAACTTCAGCTGTGTCCCTGTTTCAGGCTCTTTGTTGCTGAACTAGATCCGCAAAGGTTGTTATCCTTTACCTGCCCAGCAACGCTGGGAAAAACCTTGCTGTAGAGGCAGTTCTACAGGAACAACTGCATTTTTGAAGGGTGGGGTTTGGATCTGGGCCAGGGCACAGATTTGGCCTAAATTGTGTCAAGAGAGGAGCAGGTTGCTGATGGAGTATTTGGTGTATAGATAAACTGGCAGGGCATTTGTAATGGCTGCAGGTGGATAGAGGAGGATAGCAAAAGTGTAATGAAGCTGTAACTGTGCCACTTCTAGGTGTGCTTCCAAAAGGGGGGAAGACCAAAGTGGTCTGTGGGTACTATTACATCCTGTGCTGCCGAGCAAAAAAAAGGACCACTGTTTTGAATGACTTTTCACAACCAGGAAAGCATTAAGTGGATGTACTATGATGTACAGAGACGGGCTGTGTTTGTTGTGATAGCATTGGTCACGTCAGCATTGGTGTTAGACTGCGATGATAACTTTAGTGAAAGAACTGCCACACTCTTCAGCAAAGGCTTCAGAAACAATTCAGATGCTTTCACAAGCTCCATTTTTTTACATCTTTACTCCAGCACAATACTGTAGCTTGATAAAAGGGGGATAAATCCTGTATTTGGAATGAACAGGTACCAAACTGTTTCTCCCTCACCCCCTTTTTTCTTTTAGCTTCAGCAAGCAGAGACAATATTCATGAGCTGTGCCTTTGGAGTACACTTTTTCCACAGCTGTTGCCTTTTGGGCTTCTCCTGCCTGCCTTTGGCTGCTGCTGAGTGGTAGCTTCCCTGTCCATCTGCAGTAGTTTTTGTTGAAGATTTCTTTTCGATAGGAAAATAATTTTTCTGCTTTGATGATCCAGCCACTACCTGAGCCCTCTGGAGAAGAACAGAGAGAAGCACCTGATGGCTTAGCTTTGTACATGCAGTCCTGAGGAACAGGGGTTATGCACAAGGTCAAATGTAATTTTTTTACATCAAAGTGAGATGGGAAAGGTAGTGGTTTAAGTCCAGATTTAATTTTCCCTTATTTGCTTTAAGCATTTGATTACCTATTTGGAAAACAAAAGTATGAGTGCGGTTTGGCATGCTCATTCTGAATTATGATTTTTTCAAAGTGAACTCTTGGTCTTTTTGCCATTTATGACGTGTGTCTGTCTCTGGAATGTCCGCTTCTTATTTACATTCAGAGGAGCGCTCATTGTAAAACCTTTGCTGACCTGCAGCTCCATGTATCTTTTTTAAAAGTGGTTGAGATTTCACAAGCCAAGTTGTGCTGCTGGTGATAGTGTGTACGTTTTGGTGCCATCTTCACATAGGACTCAGAAATGTGCTAGGTGTTTGGGAAAGTATTGAAGTTATCTCAGGTATTTTTTCAGCTAAGTTGTGAAAAGAACACAGGAGACTTATTCCAGTGCATTTGAGCTGGTTCTAACTTTTACTGCCCTGAGAAGTTGTTTCAGGTACACTTAAAAGGATTGAATCAGCAGATGTTGATTTCATTAACTGAAGACAGGAAGAAAAGGATCTTTAATATAGGAAGATGTCAGGTGTTTAGGGAGTAACAGATGATAACTAACACCCTGAATTACACCCAGAGGCGGGCAAGTGGCTAGCATGGGTGGGTATCTCTATGTACTCTTCTTGTAGCTCTTCCCACCTGATGTACTCTCGAACTTTCAGAGCTCTGGCAAAATATAGGGTGGTCTGCAGTGCTGAGAAAGGATAAAGCATACTTAAGCTGATAAAGGCATTACAGGAGACATAGCTGCCTAGGGCTATGTCTGCTGCCTGGTTTGTGCTGCTGCCTGTTGTACTATCTTCAGTGGTGTTGGGCCTAGCCAGCTGTATATACCCTGAAGTTCTGTAACTGTGAAAGATCCAAGAAGAGCACAAGAATGCAAGCAGTACTGATAAAGAAAGCACATGTCATATGTTCCTGATAGAAAAAAAAGAAAAAGAAAATAGAAGAAAAATGTAGCATTGCCTACAAATGAACCTGAATGTTTTGTAGTGTACTACTGGTAACAGGTTGCCAAAAGAGACACCAAGTTAGGGCAATCAGTCTTAACCTCCCTGTGAGCTTTTTTTCTTCCTGCTGTTATACTTCATTATGAGAGATAAGCAAAGTCTGACTCAGATGTTTCTGGTCTTAATTTCTTAGTCCTAAGTAGTATTAAGGAAACTATCCTTTTGTTTTTGTTTTTCTCCAAGACAGTTCAGTAGAAATACCATCTGTCTCAATAATGTTAATAGTGTGCAACATCAGGGATATGCTGTGTCACAAGAATCACCAGTACGACTCATTCATTAAAACAGGGGAGCCCAGTCAATGTACTGCTAAATCAATTGCCAGACTCAGGAGTGTTTCTAAGTCCATGTTTAATTTTCCAGGAATTTTCTGGGTTTTTGCAGCACTGTAACCAAGTCCTGCAATGAGAGTTACCTATTGAAGAAAAATACTGTGTGGCTTTCCAACAAACAATCATCACACGACTGAGAAAGGTCATCAAATCCTTCACCACTTTCAAAGAGTAGTTTTAAAGAGTAATAACAAACTGAGTTTTTCTCCTACAGATGCAGCAGAGAAGGACATCTGTAGCTTTTCAAACCATTACGTAGGTCCCATATAGACAGCAGTATAGTTTTTCACATTAGTTATTAGTTTGTTGTGAGTTGGTTTATTTTTCTTCCCTTTCAGATCAGCATCTTATTTACACCATTAAATTAAATGCTTCAGTTCACTATTGTTGTAGGCAAAAGAATGAAATCATAGGGCTTATTCTTGCAGCCTCCAAATGAGTGAATAAATGCAGTCACTGATTTTCCCCTGTTAATTTGAACTGTAAATGCATGGTTGAAATTTGATAGATGGTATCCTGTCTGAATACCAGTGGATGGTGGGCTGAAGCTGCTGCCTTGTTCCCAGCCAGCATTGAAACTGAGAGAAGCAAAGCACGGGGTCTCTTCTCCATGGTTATAAACCAAATTTTCCCATTTTTTAGCTTTTTTTTTTTTTCCTCCTGTTCTGCTCAGGGTAGACTTCTCCAAACAGCGGAAATAATGAAGCTGATGATGTAAAACGTGTGCTTTGGAAATACATTGAGGAGTTTTATGGTGGTGGAAGCCTCTTTTTAAAAGTTTTTTTGTGAATCATCCTAAATTTTATTGCATCCTCTGTTTTAATTTGCTTGTTTTTGTGGTTTTTATTTGTTTGTGAGTTTTTCTTCAAATCAAGCAAAAATGAGCTCTCATTCATTCCAGCACACTGGGAGGGAGTGAGCTTCCCAGGAGCACAGCCCTGGCACACATGGCAGAAGTACTGACCTCAGCTTGAGTACTACATTGAGCCCAGCTTGAGCACATGGATACCAGATAAAAATGTTCACTTGCCCTGTGGGCACCTGTGCTAAGCTGGACCAGTTCGGGGGGGGGGGGGGGGGTTTTTTTTTTTTTTTTTCTGCTCCATAACAGAATTATAGT